>KK112306.1:75933-120933 GCA_000611955.2 Stegodyphus mimosarum
TCTCATTATATGAACAACAATGGCACGCAGCCATTGTTGCTGATATCAGCACTATTGCCACCCGGAAAAATGAGGGCGATAATTCTGTGCAGTTTTTAAATTTAATGTTTCTCTTGGATACTGGACGTTTGTCTAGAGAAGGCAGCAGGAAGTTGGTTAATTTATTTATTAGGATAATTAATATTTGTATTAAGGGATATTGCTTATTTCATTGTATGCTTTTTATATGTAATGCATTTTTAACTGAATTTTTTTCCGTTGTTGTTTGTTTCTTTTTCGATAAAATTGTTCTGCAGAGTAAAATTCTGTGCAGTTTTCAAATTTAATGTTTGGTGTTCTCTTTAGGCATTTTTCCGGTACACTTAAAAGCCAGACGAAGGCTGGCCGCGCAGCGGCTAGTGATTAATAAATAAATAGATTAAAATATTTTAAAAGTGCAAAGATATTCAATGTCCGGAAGAAAAATATGTCTTTAAGAATTTGAAATGTGAATTTTTAAGAGAATGCTTATATAAGGACATTTATCCCAGTTATTAGAATGTTATTTTATTTTAGAAATTAATAAATGAGCTTATTTTTAAGTCTTGTATGTATGTATGTATGTATTGTTATTTGATGGTCTACTTTAGTCCGTCCATTTGTTTGGCAGGCCGATTTTAGAAACATGGACTTCGACGAGGATTTGGATTTATTCACAAAAGTACAAAGCAGTGAGAAAGTAGTAACCACTTAGTGATATGATTTATTGGGAAATTTTGATTTTTGAGGGTGTCAAAGAAATTACAAAATTGTACCTGAATTTATTGATGTATTATGATTAAGGCATTGATTATTAATTAATATCTATGTGGTCATTTTTTTCACGGTGCTTTTATAAGTTGAAGACTGTAAGGATATTGTTCGGAGAACAACCTTGACGGCAAAAAGGGAGAAACAGCTTATTGTGGTATGGTAGGCAATGGTTGTCATTCGATGACGTACTTCCTCTAAGGAGACAAACGTAATACTTTTCCCCTGCTAAGGGATTATCTGTAGTATTACTTATTATCTGTAGTATTTATCATTAATATTTATTATTGCAGTATAGTAATTAAAGGGAGAAACAGCTTATTGTGGTATGGCAGGCAATGGTTGTCATTTGATGACGTACTTCCTCTAGGGAACAGCCGTAATACTTTTCCCTTGCTAAGGGATTATCTGTAGTATTACTTATTATCTGTAGTATTTATTATTGTAGTATAGTAATTAGTATTTATTACTGTAGTATTTATTTTACTTCCGTTGGCATGATGAAATGTTGCCATACACTTAAAGAAGCCAAGTTGGCGCAACCAAGGCTGTTCTCCGAACAATATCCGACTGTAATTACAGTTTTCAGAACACCTTACATTTACGTATATATATACTTATATCGTAAACTCTAAATTTTTAGACCCAGAATCTTCTTCAGAAGCAAGTAGAAGTGGAACAGACGCCAATTCGACGCCAATAAGCCGGTAGCTTCGACCCGCTATGCACTAACCATCTTTAACACAGACACCCATCGGCAGCCGTGAACATTGAACACCCAACCGCGTGCAAGTCCTAAACAGGCTGGCAAACGTGTCATCTGCAATGTCCGGCGGGCGGCTAGAGAAGACCAGTTCTAGTATTTATCTGGTTCAAGAAAAATTAAATTGTTTACATTTCGATCATTGCCTTGGTACAGTGCTACTTAGTACACTCGTTAAAATAATTTGTTCCTAATTGTACGGTGATACTACAAATGTATTCCTAAAACAATTAATTTAAAATAGATTCTTAAAAAAATAGATAAAATGTAGTCCTAAAACTATACTTAAGAATTATTATAGCAATCTAACTATCTGTTATGCTTTTAAAGGAGTTTAAAGTTCTTTTATATTAGAAAAATAAATAAAATACTGTCCTAAAAACTATACTTCGCTCAAGAATTATTGCAGTAATTTAACTACCACTTATGCTATTAGAAGGAATTTAAAGCTGTTCCTTATTAGTTGACACAAGTCCGTATCTTCACTTGATAGTTTGTTCATAATATTGTTGCGTGCGTACAAGTCCAATAATAGGTTAATAAAATTTATATTTATCAAATGAAATATTTCAGACTCTGGAATTTTCCGCAGAAATATTCGTACAAGTGTCCGCAGTATCTATCACAGAGTATAAACCAGTGATTCTCAACCACTGTGCACAGGCACTTCTGTGTGCCGCCAAATTCTTAAAGTGTGCCGCCAAATTTTAAAAATGTATATAGTAACATTTATAATGGGTTTAATCCTAGTGTACTGTGCACATGAGAAGTTGGCGAAATTCGGTTTTTAAGACATTAATAAGCGCGCCAATTGTGGTATGCAAGCCGATTTTAGCGCTCTGGAGAGAAGCGCAATTCTGAGCATTTTTGCTTATGATCAGTACATAATTTAAATTGAGAACTTCTGATTTAAATTGACTTTGAATAAAGAGGAAGAACTAATTTCGCTTTCTGATAATCGAGAATTAATTTTAAAATATTCGGAAGAATCAATTAATTAATTTTAGATTAACATTAGATGCGATTATCCTATGATGGCCGAAAAAGCTTTAAAATTATTATTACAGTTTTCTACATCTTATTTATGTGAATACGGATTTTTATTATTAACCAACATAAAAGCGAATAAACGATCGAGACTGTTAAATATAGAAGACGATATGAGAGTAGCATTGTCATTTTTACGACCAAATATGACTGAAATTATCAAAAAAAAAATCAAGCTCAAATTTCTCATTAAAAGTACTATTATTAACTTGTAATTAATCCCTTAATAAACGTACTGTTGTTTTTGTAGTACATATTGTTTTATTTTACATTCACAATTATTATCATAAACTATTTTACACAGTGAATTATAGATAAGTAAATAACTTTTAAACTTATTTTTTCCTTTGTGTGCCGCCAAATTTTAAAATCGTTAAAAGTGTGCCGCGACAGAAAAAGGTTGAGAATCACTTGTATATACAGTAGCTACACTACTACTACGAAGGCAATGTAAAGCGCATCTAAAGAGAAAGCTAATCCGATCTCGCACTAAACTCACAATAGTACAGCAGCTAGCTAAACAACTGAGGGCAGATGCTTTCTCTTTGGCCTTAAACAGATATCAACCGGCTGCGAGATATCTAGAGCTTTCTTCTGAAAGTAACAGGAAAGCAATACGAGGGCGAAATTCCGGTTATAGCTAAAATAGTGGCCAAACACATTTATTCAGTTTCAAAACATATTACGGTGATACAGGGAACCAAGCCAGAATGGCGTCAAATTGTCACCAGTTTAGCGACTTTGAGCGATTTCTTGCCAAATTTGGCAGTAAACAAGTCGCCAAATTTCTAAGATAGCCACTTATTTAATGTTAAGTGCACTTGCCCCTGTATTCTTACTTTTCTTTCATAGAAATCTCTTAAAATTTGCCTCGCGCCACATTATACGAAAATATACAACGATTTTACTTACAATTCTACTAAAATTACCTGTCTAAGTACAAAATTCGTAACAATATTATTGATTTCTTTAATTAAAGCTGGGGTTTTAAGGATAAGTCTTTCAAGTCTAAATTCCCTAGTTATATAATTTAAAGTTATATTAAGAGATGACAAACTTCACGTCTAGCTACGAACAGGCAAATTTTAAGTGCTTATACATATTTAATGATTTTGAATTCAAATGTGAAAAAGTTTTTTCTCTTTTTTTTCTTTTTCTTTCTTTCTTTTTTTTAATTAGAAGCAGTCATAAGCGGTCATATATAAAATCTTTAATGAGAAACGTGCCAGGACAGTCCCAATTCCCCAAATCGATTTCGAAGCAATCTAACTTCAACAATTCTCCATTGTCTTAGAAGTCCTTTGAATGAAAAATCTTCTTTCCTCAAGGATTAATGGAGTTGGCAGTTTTCAAACTACTATGTTACTGTTACTGATTTTTCAATCTGCTCCATCAATTTAATATTAATAACGAAAGGAGTTTGTTGCAATAATACTTCTGTTTCTTAAGTGGAGCACTTTATTAAAAATGCGAAATTGCATCGTTCTGAAATATATACATACATTATTAAACTGAACAAATGCATTTACAAGAATATAACTAAAACAATATGATATGCTCTCACCCATCATGTTTTTATTGATTAAGGTTTCTTATTAGAAAGGAATGCTGGAAAGTTTTATTTCGACGGTATGCTATCTTTGATTATTCACAATTTAGTACTGCAGTAAAAAAAAAGTGTGAAATTTTAATATCGTAACACACCGTTGTTCAATAAAAATGACGAAGTTTAAAAATACCAAAAACCTGCCAAATATATTGGCATGGTTCAGATCTTAAATGCTACTGTTACAGATTTCACATTTATTTGGCTATTTGTTTAGAATTGTAATTAAAATTGCCTTTATATTTCCCGTGCAACGCAGAAGATTTTTGAAGAGAAAGCTACGTCAAAAAAAAAAAAAAATAAAAATAAAAGACCGCGTGCATTTAATGTTTAATAAATAAATATCTCGTATTTACTGTTGCCATCTAGAAAAATCAAGTTTGTTCTAGTGATAATTAAAAAGCTTATAAAAGCCGAATTGAAACACCTCATCTCAGTCGTTGTTGTAGTTGTAGCTGTAAAAAGCGAACTGCTGTTTGTTTGCTTAATGCTGTTATTGATTGTAGCGATTTCGCTGTGAGATAGAATTATTTTATCTGTTTTGAACTAAGTTTTTGCTAAACGTTTGAGATATTGTGATATTGTGCGAATATATCTGAAGAAATATTTCAGCATTTTGATTTATTTCTTGTGTAAAGAATAAATTTTTGTTAACTTTTTACGACTTGTGCGTTCAATCCATAACGAATCCGTACGCACGCAACACTACGATAGCCTATGGTTTTAGTATTATTATGGAAAATTTCAACTGTTATGCTATTTGTTGAACAATGGAGCTCGAAAATATATTCACGTAGTCTATTAAAATACCCGCTCACAAACAGCTGTTTTGTTACCATCCCATAATGTCGTAAAATCCTATACTTATACCATGTAAAATGTTCTTGGCATTTTACTGAAAATTAGTCTAGGAAGGCAACACATCATCTCCTGCAATGTCAATATTCTCGGGACACTGAGCACATTCAAGCAGCTGATGCGTCAATCCTCCGTACCCAATTACTGGGAAATTTCTGGGGTTGTTGCGTAAACTAGTGCTTGTGAGTTTACATTTCATGCAGTTTTTTTCACAAGTCCTGTATAACGAAACGATACATAAGATTTTTATAACAAAAAGTACCAACTGTTTCTGAAAACACTTCTTATTAAAAGGATCTTTTTTGTTATGGTTGCTATATAAGTTTATTCCAAAGTGTATTTAGAAGAAAAGGATAAAATTAATTAGTCATTTTCAAAGCATTTGTAATTTTGTTTCTTTATAAAAATGTAACTAATATTTTTAGAGACTTTCCCTTTGGTTTCAAAATTATTTTTCAACAGTTGGGTAATTTTAACTAACGTATAATTATTGTGTTTGCAATATAGTACCTGATATTTTTATACCAGGATTTTAGGAACCAATATTATTATCATTACTCTTTATATGCTTCTCATCTTTTGATAAATATTTAGTAAATCTGTCTTTACCTGTATCTCATAATTTATAAAAATTATCGCATTTCTCGGGCCACGCTTTCAGAGTTATTAAAAAATTACTATTTTAGATTTAACATGAGCTGTCACTAGTTCGGTAAAGTACAATTCCTATACTAAAAATACTTGTTAATCATAAATGAGAGCTTATTTGTATTGAAACAATTTTATTTCAGTGTTTGGTACTATTTGATTATCTGTTGTTTAGGGGATTAACGTTATAATATACGAAATGCAGAAACTTTCATTATACATTTCTTGTTTTACATTACATATGTCAAGATCCCTATTACTAACCTTCAATGCTTAATATGTGTTAAATTGAAAACTAAAATAAAGCAGATTATCTTCCAAAATTTTAGCGAAGTATAATTGAATTTTTGAACCCACTTACGCTGAAGTCAACACCTTGTTAGCTGCAAAAAAAAATTCACCACCGCACATTACTACTAAAGAAAAACACTCATATACATTATCTTTTTTTTTAGTTCTGCAAACAGTTATCCCATTAAAGACGATTTAATTAACCCGTCAGTAAAAGTGATGAGAAGATTTTTTTAACTGCAGAAAAAGGAGATTTTAATTAGTCTAAAGTTCGCAGATAATTTAAGTCAAAGAGAAAAGCTTTTTTTTCTGTGTGAAAGCTTGCCTTGAAAGTAAAAATCTCTTGAGGTATGAAAATTAAGGCATAGTGGTGGAGAGAATTTGAGAAGTACAAAAGGTTTTAAAATTAAGCTTTAAACTCAAAGAATTGTGATCTAAAGATTATCGGTTGAAATTCTTTTGGGGTTTCAAAATGTTTATTAAACTAAATTCTCATAAAGATGATGTTTACGAAATAGAAATAAAAGGATTAGAAATTACTCTCCAATTCAAAATATTTCACATAACTGGCTGTAAATTTTCGTCTATCGAGGTATAAATAACCAGCTTACCAACACGGATTTAAAGAAACTTCCAGTGTGCATAATAATCAGATTTATAAATACATCAATTCCATTATTCTGATGGAGGACATAGCTAGTCAATTCTAGGCAGTATCATTGCAGCAGATTTACGAATTTCTTCTATAATAGTTTTTTTATAATAGTTTCTGATTTTATGTAATGCACTGGAGGATTACGAACTCACGTTGCAGCCTTTGGGGGGGGGTTAACAACAAACACTTTTTTGTGTAAGAATGTGTGGGTACAAGTAATGTGTTGTGTTACAAAAATAAGAACTAAGGCATGAAAGAAAATATAAATAGTTTTATTTAGAAGTTTGCTTATAGTAATGTTTATAATTATTTCTGAGAAATGTGTTGTCCACCGGTAATAGGAATATAAACTTGGCAACATCGAAGGAGTGCTTGAACTGAAAAAGGTCAGTAAGGAACTTGCCACCAGTCAATATTATGCGTCTGAGAAATTTTCAACATTTTCAACATTCTGAGAAATTTTCAACTGCCATTTTGCGACATTGTCCATTTGTGCATTTAGAAACATTCTCCATTTGTGCATTGTGCATTTGTGTCATTTTGCGACATTGCCCATTTGTGCATGTCAACATCAAGCGTAATATGCTACTTTTGTAATATGTATTTATCTGCATCAGTGTAATTTACATTCGTTGCATTAAGCGTATTTATAATTGTAATGTGTTTATATAGCGTAATGTGTATTGTTGCGTGCGTAAGGGGTTCGCTATGGATTGAATGCACAAGTCGTTAAAAAGTTAACAAAAATTTATTCTTTCCACAAGAAATAAATCAAAATGTTGAAATATTTCTTCAGAAATATTAGTACACCATCACAATATCTCAAACATTAAACAGAATTCACTTTTAAACAGATAAACTAATTTTAACTCACAGCAAAATCGCTACAATCAATCACAGCATTAAGTAAACAAACAGCAGTTCGCTTTAGACAGCTACAACTACAACTGAGATGAGGTGTTTCAATTCGGCTTTTATAAGCTTTTTAATTATCACTAGAACAATCTCGATTTTTCTAGTTTTTCTTTATGGCAACAGTAATTAAGAGACATTTATTTATTAAACATTAAATGCACGCGCTCTTTTATTTTTTTTCCGACGTAGCTTTCTCTTCAAAAATCGTCTGCGTTGCACGGGAAAATAAACCAGTTTTAATTACAATTCTAAAATAAATAGCCAATAAATTTGAAATACGTAACAGTATATATACTGTAACCGTAACATAATTGTAATGTATATATGTTGTTAGAGTAATTTTAATTGTAATGTGTAAAAATGTTTTCTACTTTGCATGTCCCGTAATATATTATCTACATTCGTAATATGTAATATTAGCACTTGTAATGTATCTGCATTCGTTTATAACATTTGTTCTTATAACTTGTACGAACAGCGTAAATTCTGTAATACTCAAATGTCCTTTGCAATAGCATCCGCGCATTATGTATATGGTCATTTTAGTTAAATCTTTAACGCACCATCCTCTGTTTTGTATTCTGTTAATACCTTTATATGCGTATTCTGCTCTGCATATCCCAATTTTAGTGTTGAATATTATTTCTAAAGTTGCATCATGTTTCATGTATTCTATCAATATAGTTCATGTATTGTATCAATGTATTTCATGTATTTTATCAATATATATTACATTCTCAATATGCTTAACATTTATATATCGAAGTGAGGGGCATTGATATTTAATCACGCCTTATGTTTATGTGTTTTGTATTTTTCTTTTTGTATTTTCTTCCCCTCTCTAATTATGCTTTACACTTGACTATTTATGACATGCTTATCTATCCTAAACTGCAATTTAATACAATGATTCATCAGCTCCTTATATGCACTGTAAACACTTTTGTTAATTTCAATAAACTCCCGATGCAGCCCTATGCGGCTCCAGGTAGTTGCTGCTTTTGGATAGGGGAAGCCGTGGGACATATGCCTGCTTACCACTGTTAAACACCAGGCGTCCCCGTCTTCCGCCACCTGTCATCTGTCACCTGTGCATGTAGAAAACTGAAATTAATGATATTTATAATGATGATTACATTAAATGTGTAATACCGTGGTTGTGAAACATTGGAAAATGTATGCATGTTATTTTTCAAATAGCCATTTTATTATTTTTCTTTACATATTTATATCTTTTCCTTCACCAATAAAATTTCTCTTGGGATGATATTCAATTCCTCATAGCTTGACCTAGAAATGTCAACTTGGTACTACACAACAGTGGTCGCAAACTAGTAGCCAGCGCATACGTATCTGTTGCAAAAATGTCAAGAGTTTAGTTATTTGAAGTCTGACTTTACATTATTCTTTCTATTATTAAAAATAATCATAAACAACCTACCAGAAAATCTATAAATACAATTAGTTAATTTATAGGGCGATATAAATCTTATTCAAAGATTTAAAGATGCAGATTTTTTAAAGTTTATTCGTACTCGTAAATAATAAAAGTTACGAATTTTGTCTTGGAAATAATGTGAGCGGTTTTTTGTCATAGTTGAAAATTACGATTAATCGATGAACATACAATTGATCGAAGAATACGATTGGTCAATGAGCATCAATAATCTACGATAGTTAATTTCTAGTAAGATCGTAAAATTCAAAGCTGTATGTAAGTAAAGCGTCGATACTTCAATGGGAGAAATTGCGCTTCGTAACGACCGCAGCGCTCGTAGCGGTGGCGATGTGGAAACACAATCAGTAAAACTGCGCATGCTCCTTTTCTTTTCAGTCATTCGTTGTTTTGATTTGGTTGTTCGTTTGATTCTACCGAAATCTTGTTAGCTTCTAACGTGCTTTGGTTGTGTTATTTATAACTTATTAATTTTGTACTTTTTAATTACAAAAGGCTCTTTTCAGAACCAATTTTTTTTTAAATTTTCTCTAATGGCGTATCGATACTGCGGATTAAGGATTGCAAGAGTAAGATTGGTCGAAATCTGATGGAATACATTTCTACACGTTTCCTTGAGACGATGTGAACTTAAGGAAGTAATAAAGAAGAGTTTTAAGGAAGTAATAAAGACGAGTTTTAGGATATGTATTGTTGAAATTAACGGTAAAAAAATCTGATAATTAAAAGAATTATTCCCCTATATTTTATAATAACGCAGGTACAAGTTTTAAATAATATTTTAAAAAATCTTTTTTTTTATTCCCTTTCAGAAATATTCAGAGAATGTTTGTAATTTAATGTATTTCAATATTAAAATAAAATGAGCGCTAATTTGAAATGGACCGAACTGAGCATTAATTACAAATTGACTTGGATTTTTTTCGTTTAAAAGATGCCCCAGAAGCTAAAAAAATCATGTCATATTTGAGAAAATATTTTAGGTAGAAGCTCTGTAAGTGGAGAAGAAATAATGCATAATTTTAATGTTAATAACAATAAACTTTGCTTAAAAATGTATTCTTTTCGTACACTTAGGACTCTGAAATACTGCACAAATAGAAAATATATACATTTATATATATAATTACGACGCAATTGCAAAATATTTACATCCAATCGTGTCAAAACTCATTGCGGCCTCTCCATCTTACTTCCAACCTCCCTGACGTCACTGCAGGGGAAAGGAGGAGGGGAAGAGATTTGGCGCTGCAGTGGATTGGCGCTGCAATTTGGCGTCATGTTATAGTATGGGAGTGCCGACGCTTTACTTACATACAGCTTTGGTAAAATTTACCAAAATCGGAACGTTAAGTTTTATTAAAAGGTAAAGGTGTTTATAGTTATTAAAATACAGACTGGTTATTTTTATTTATGCGTCGAAGAAAATTTTAATGAATATGAGCTACAACTGAGATGAAGAAAGATACAAGGCTGTCGTTATTTTTTCTCAAGTTCTGTTTGACAAGAAAATGTTCTTTGGAAACGAACTCTACAAAAATTTCTTGTTTATTTGTAATTTAAATTAAAGAAATGTTTAATAATCAAACATATAAGAACTATTCTAAGTAAATGTTAGTCTGTAAATTTAATATTTAGCTATCAATATAAATGGATAATAAAGTATAATTAACATAAATGTATTATAGGTACCAAACTCCAGATTTCGGAAGAAAAGCAAAAGATGCACCCATAAATTAAAACGGACAGATTACTAACCTTCAAATAAATTTATCTTCTTCAAAGTAATCAGAGTAGAATTTTCAGAGAGAATTTGTAGAATTTTTCCAATTTTCCTTTATGTCATTGAAACTTTGTTTGCAGGAATAAGAACAAACCGTTCGCAAAATACGCGTAACATTTGATTTAATATCCGAGACGTTTTCAAATCTCTGGCCTTTCATAGCAATCTTAAGCTTCGGAAAAGGTAAAAGAATCAACGGTGATAAGTCGGGAGAATATGCTGGCAATTGTCACAGCAACTGAATAATTAGCAAGATATTACTGTACAGGCAGTGCTGTATAAGGTTGTGCATTATTATGTAAAAGAAAACATTGCATGGAATCAAAATGTTTCTTCTTAACTTATCCTTTTTCTTAATCGGAAAGGCACCTCTTTATGAAAATATTGATTATTAGATTGATTTTCAGGGACACGATTATCATCAATGAGTCCCTTATAATCAAATAAATTCAACCAGCATTATTTTAGTCTTTGATCTCGGCATCCTGCATCAAGCTTCTTTTTCCTTTACTGTCAATCTCCTTAAAATATCTTTTCATGATTTACGAACCTGCAGCTTATGCGCATTTCGACTTAGTTTTTAAACTTTGTTCTCATACTCCTTGCAAAAATGTTGTTCTGACTTTTGAATATATATATAAAGAAGAACTTTACCTTGTTGTTTGTTTTTAAAAATGTAGTAATTCCATTTGTTTTGTATGGCATTGGCGCATGTGCCTGCAGGGTGAGGGAACTTGGGCGAATTAGACAGAAATTAGATACAATACAGAGAGGCTGGATGTTTGTGTTTACGCGTTCTTTCCCGACCGTTTCAACGGAGGTGGCTTTTGTGCTCGCCGGTGTGCTCCCTCTTATATCAATGTGGCTTTTTCTATAACACATTTTTAATAAAAAACAGATATATTACGTCATTGGAAATTTCAAATATAGAATTAAAAAGTGATACTTTTGAAGGATGCCTTGAACTGATTCTCCCTGCAGATAAATTTGGACTAAATTATGATCAATTATTATGTACTGTAAATGAATATGATATTTATACCGATGGTTCGGTCCTAGGAGGAAATGCTGGGTTCACATTTGTCGTGTATTATTCCGGAACTGAGTTTGACCACAAAAAATTCTTATTACATTTCACGAATACAGTGTACCAGGTTGAATTATATGCAATACTAGAGGCTTTAACCTGGATCGAAAATAAATTATCTGGTGGGCAATGTGTCCATGCATTTTCTGATGCACTGTCGACCTTACAATCCCTCTCTGGACTTGGGTTTGATAATAGACTCATTCTGAATATTAAAATGAAATAAGGAAATCTAAGTACAAAAGGCAATATTAAGATACATAGGATTAAAGCACAAGTAGGTTTCCATAGTAATGAGAGGGCTGTCGCATTGGCAAAAGAAGCCACACTCGGCAACTGTAAAGAAATTAAACTGCAGGGCTCTATAAGAAAGACTATTGGAATTTTATACAATAGTATATATGAAAAATAGAAAAGCAATTTGGAATCCTCAGAGAAAAAGAAAAAAATATATTGATTTATAAATACAGACTTATAAAAGAAGAAAGTGCTATACTGATATAGATCTGAATCAGGTTTTGACGGAACATTGACGTTTCCCATATAGTTAAATAGATTTGCCTTGCAGGAAAACGGTCTTTGTCGGCCATGTGGAGTAAGGGGTGATAATATTGACTTCGTTGAAAACTGTGGTCTAACTGCAAGCATTAGAGCTAAAATGAAAATCGAATTTCCAAGAGACCTTAAGGATTATCGTAAAAGGTTACTTTATTCCAGGGAAATAATGAATATTATCAACGCACAGAGATACTTGGCTGGAGTAGATGTGTGAATGATGTGTATCTGTTTTTTTTAATGTGTCGTTTTATTACATGTTCAACTGTTTATTCTTGTTTTTCTCGAGTTCGTTTTTGTTTTGTCGGCCTGGCCTCAAAGCTTTGTGGCTAAACCGGCCGAGAAACCTGCGGGCTTCGCCTTTGTAGTAACAATATATATCATGATAATTGTAATTTGTTATTTTTCGAAGATATATTACACTTTTATAACTTTATATACTATGTACAGTTATATATATTGAAATTGCTGTAATCAAATTTATTCTGCTTTATTAGATAATAATAATATGTTAAATAATACAGACAGTTAACTTCAGGCAATTAAAGCCCTGCTAAAATGCTGAAAGTATTCTTCCTAGGCAGTCATATATATCAGTTGTAAATGAAAATCTCTCTATTGCAATGTAAATATTAATTTGTGATGTTAAGTAAATAAATTACTACTTGAAACAAATAACAGATAAAAACGTGTATTTATTTTCTACAAATATTATTCAACAGTTTTTAAAAATCAGAATAATTAGCTTGGATTTCTTTTGTCTATTCGCTTTTTCCTGTGGCATTCACTCATTTCAGAAATATTGAAATTAGTATTGTAATATGAAAGGTGAAGAAAAGTATGAAATTATGTTACTGCATATTTACTATTTTGATCTTAGAAATATACCCCTCACCGCTCAAAATTGTTAATAAATCAGAGAAGTATGAAATGTTACACTTGTAGTGAGCGGAAATTATTAGTGATTTATTTGAATTAAGAGTGCCAAGGTGAGTGCTTTCTAACAGGTATTTTCCTCCACGTCGAAGACGCGAAAGTTTCTTAATTTACAAATAATGAGTTTCTCCTCTTTATAAGACTTCAAATTAACAGCATTTCAATATCTGTTAGCTTAAGTGTCTTACATAGTAAATCTTTAACTGCTGAAATTTCCTCTTTCTTTGTGGGTAATTTAGAAAATAAATTTTGCTGCTTATTTAAGCATCTTTCAAAGATGATAACTTTCAAAAGATCTCTGAAGTATGTCTAAGTATTTAAAATTAAATAAAATGGTTAATTAGAGAAATTTGAGTGAAGAGCTTAGGTAAACACTAATTATCTTTAACCGTTATTTAAAATCCTATAAAGAAGTAGCAGATTAAAATAATGCATACAACTGCATATTAAATGATGTATAATCTCTCATATTTTTAAACACCAAAGTTCTATTTGTAGATATTGCTTGATTGCCTGATTTGTAGATGAGATAGGAAAATAGGTTGCCACGTATTAAAAGTTCGCCAAGTGAATTATTCTTTGCGCAAATTGAAAAATAGTCGCCAAATTAAATTTTTGAATTTCTCCGCAAACTTTGCACCACATGTTACAAAATTTAATATTTAGGCATAATTTGAGTCTTAGAATCGAAATACGAAAAACAATTGGTATGTTATTTCAGAGAAAGACCCCTTTTGTGTCAAAATCCCTATATTAGAATAATGCTATATATAAATCTAATATATATCCTAAGTCGCGCTTTCGAGCCATGAAAAACGCAATTTGAATTTCGTCAATCGGCCCAGTAGAAAGAGAGATATAGAACTGTCCCATTTTTTTTGCGTAGTGTACATTGAATTCTAGTAACAAAAACGATTAGTTTGTCTATCGTTTCTTTCCTTCTGAAGCTAACTCACTAGCTTCAATTTAGCAACTTAATAAAAGAGAATAAAGGTAAGCCTGGAGTTTTGCTACTATTAAATTATTATTATTATTGTTGCTGTTATTATGTTGCTCTTATTCTTGTAGTTTATAAGGTATTTTCTTCCTCTTTCAAGCATGCATTCGTGGTGTAACGGTTAGCACACTTGGCGCGAATTCGAGAGGTCCAGGTTTGAGTTCCGGCGAGGTCATTGCTCATTTTTCATGTATCCTGTTTCAAAAAATCCTAATGAATCTACAAGTTGCTGTTGCTGTTTTTCTTTTTGTCACTGTTCCTGCACTTATTCATGTTTTTGATGATTTTTTATCCTTATTGATAATAACAAGGAACAGTGTTTGCTTTATTTGTAGTTTTTTTATTTTTTTAATATTCCTTTTCTTGTTGATGAAAACAAGAATAACAAATCTTGTTTTATTTTTGTTTTTGTTTTTGTTATTTTCCTTGTTAATCGATATTTTGTTGTTCCTCTTACTGTTGTCCTCTTATTGCATGCCTTGTTATTATTGTTTTTATTGTTATTGCTATTAATCTTGCTTTTCTTGTTCTTTTTATTGTTCTTATCGTTATTGTTGTTCCTGTTCTTCCTGCTGTTTTCCTTATCATTTTATTTTTTGTTCTCGTTTTGGTTCTTTTCATAATTTTTCTTGTTCGTGTTATTCTTGTTTTTCTTCTAGTTCTGCTTTTTCTTGACGCTATTCTTATTCTTAGTGTTAGCCCACAAAGGATATTAATTTCGTTTTGGCATTTTGTGTTGGTTCACTATAAATGTCGGTTCATGTTTCAAATTCTTGCCGCCAAATATTACAGCACCGTCTTTTATTTAAAGGAATTAAATAATGAAGAATCTACATAAATGTACGTATGTTTCTCGCATTGTTATAAAACAAAGGTATCTAAAGCCATCAAATTTTGAATAACGTAATCCTCCACTGAATATATGTAGACCCGAATTTGGAATTTGAATTTTGTTTTATTATCGATTCCATAATTTGTAACACTTTAACGAATTTTTGATTAACAAGCTCAACGATTTCAAAGCGAGCAATGGCAATACTGTACAAAAAAAGAAAAAAAAAGTATCTCCAGCGCGAGAGACTGTGTATGGGAAATTCTAAAGGCATGCTCATGCGATATTGCTGTTGAATTGAATTTTATGGTTTAAATGCCAAGAACATGATATTTAGTAAATAAAGGTAGCACACAATACGTTAAAAAATGCTCCTTTGTGTGTAATATAAAGTCTGAAAGTTTTCAGATTTTGTTTTTGTTTTTTTATTCATATTCTTCTTATTATTATTGCTTGCGCAACACTCGTCTGTCAAAAATCTTATCCTGTGTTAGCGGATTATTAATTTAAAATTAAAAGTGATTTAGCTCAGTTAGGGCTGGCGCATTTTAAATATTAAAGGGAAATAAATAGTTAAAATAGATTCAAAATAACCTATGCAAATATATCTTTGTTAGTACTACTTAGCAATATCTATAAATACTATATTTGTAGTATCCACCTTTCTGATACGGCTATATTTGCACTGATGTAACAATATTAAGGACAAAAATAAGAAAGTTGATAAGCAATTATGGGATTCATTACTCAAATGCCCTAAATAATGCAATTAATGAAAAAATAAAAATAAAAAATGATGCAATTAGTTAAATGAATGTCATGGAAGAAAAACCTTTCGGCATTCAAAACAGCTCCAATAATTACATTGAACTTTATGCTTTTTTTTTCTTTATAATATAGCGATAGTTAACTGTAAATCTTTCTTAATTGTTGTTATTGTTAAACGAAGGCTTATTACAACCCCATAATTTTATTATCCCGCTAATTCTCGTAATATTTAGTATTTTTTTCCTGCCAACCGCAAAAAATATTTAAGTCTTCAGCTACCTCCTAATCTGATGTAAAACCACCCAATCAGTAAAAATGCTACTTATTTGGAAACTATAAAAATTTAAGCATTAAATATGTATAACAATTCCTTCAACTAGTTAATCCTTAAACTTCAAAAAAGAAAAGTTCAAACATTCCAATGGGATTTTAGTATATTTTTAAAGGTCTATTATCTTGAGAACTTAAATTTGTACTTATTTATTCCCAGATTCTTTTTCATTGGGCTTTTATTTCGAAAACTTACTTGTCTTCTTTTTCTTTTATTAATTTCCTTTCAGTGAAAAGTCTTTCACATATGAATAAATAAGTATTAGAATATTTCTCGCCGTGGAATAAATGACAAGAATCAGAGAGAGGGAAAATATTCCCGTTTTATATTTAGAACGAATAAATCTCAAAGTTTTATTTTTTAATAATGAAATAGCATTTTATTTTTACATGTATAGATCCAATTTAGATCAAAGTTTCATCTGATTTGTGTGCTTTACTTAACACTTGAATATTGACTAACTAGTCTAACTAGTATTTAGAAAGCTAAGAATGGCGCTAACTAGTATTAAGAGCAAGCGCATTTTCATTGTTTTGTGAGGGAATTTTGTTATTTTGCTGTTAGAAATTTCAGCATTAAGTCGCATATTATGTCTTATAACTGATTAAATTCTGAGTTACACATGTGATTATCATGAGCAATTACTTTTCAAAATCGTACTAGTTATGCTTAATGATAAGACAGTAAGAAAAGACAGAAGATCCAAGCAAAAAATGTCCCAGTACACAGAATTAAATTAAATAACGTAAATTAAAATCGATAACAAAATCTATTTAAAATGAACACCAAAGAAATTTATGAAATTTTTCACTTTATAAGTTAATTTTTTACTCCTTCCAGCAATCCAGTGGTGTAACGGTAGCACACTTGGCGCATATTCCAGAAGTCCAGGTTTGAGTTCTGGTGAGATCACTGCAGATTTCCCCATCTCCTACTTCAAAATAACGTAAAGAATCTACAGTGGCACCCGAACTAAAAGGTGGTGAACGATAATTCTACACCACCAGGATTTCAAGATAGGGTGCCCTAATACTTAGTCGCCCTTTAAAAAAGAGGAGTATGTAAAGGTATTTTCTCCCTCTGGTAGCAAACTCAGCGTGTATTCCAGAGATCACGCTTCAAGTCCCGGCGAGGGCATTGCAGATTTTTCACATCTCCTACTTCAAAATAACCTAATGACTTTAGAACTTTCCTATTCGAAAGAAAAATTAGTCTATTTTAGAGAAACTAAAAATAATTTTAGATTTTAAAATAAATGTTCACAAATAATAGAATTAAAGTGGATATAGAAATTAACCAAAGATGTATTAGCGGAGAATGGCAGCAGGAGGAAGGGCATACGTAGCATTTACTTATATTAGTTTCAGCTTGACAGTACTTACATTATGAAGCTGAAACTAAATTTTAGCATATGATAACGGCTATTAATTGTTCTGAACTAATTCTAATGTAATTGAAAATAATTCTAATACAAATAAACAAAAACGTCGATTTTATTTCAATTAAAGGAACATATTTCGAATTTTCGAATTGTATACGCAATGCCACTATATAGTTCATTTGCCTAATCACGGGTTTGCCACCGAACTGCATGTTGGGACTTAGTGATGTATTGGTCGTTAAGTACCCGCGACAGGATTATTAGTGTCATCAATTCGTGTTGTTCAGTGATGCATAGATGGAGACAAAGTTTTGTGGCACAGGATATTCTTCACTGCTATCACTAATTTCACAGCTGAACAATCAATGCTTCTCTAGTTTGCACTATTAAGTATGATTTAAAATGGGTATACATGTTCAGTATTAGAAGTGAGAGTGATTACTTAGCATAATCATTACGGAGATTAGCATATAAATTTATTAGCACAATAGAAAGAAAATACCAAAATTAGATAATGCTTCAAGCTAAGATTTAAATTACGGTTTACAACATTTGTAAATTACTCTTGCTATTGATTGGTAGTTTTTATTACTAATTTATAGGATTTCAAGATATAGTAAAAGAAAATACAACGAGATTACTATAATGCTGTGTTACGTACGTGTTACGTACGTGTTAATGTACGTGTTCGTAATAGACTGAAAGTACACAGAACTGATGATAACTTAATAAAATTTATTTTACCAAAAGAAACTATTCGCACTTCTAGAACTTTACACAAAAGTACTAGTGCACTTCTTTTCATTATCACACAATACAATCAGTAGTTACATTTCAAACGACTAAGAACGTTACACACAACGCAATGCAAAGCGAATCTAAAAGGCGAAGCTCTCACGGATATCTTAGTACTCCGAAATCAGCTCGAAACTAATAACAGCTGGGAAAAGACGCTCTCTCTGGTTTTATATAGTTTCCAGCCGGCCGTCGGGAAATCTCGTGTATCTGCCATTTCTCGAAATTACTGGAAGGCATATACGTTTAAAGATACATCTAAGGACCAGACACGGATACAGGTATATATAAGCATCAATTACAGTTATTAAATAACAGTTAGGTATACAGGAGCCGGAGCGAAATGTCTTCAAATAGTAGCGAAGTTTGGTGAATCTGGGGGATTTCTCGCCAGATTTGGAGACAAAAATTAGTCCCCAAAACGATCTCCAGTTTGGCGATATCTCACCAATTCAGCGAGATTACTATTTACTCAGTGTTAAATAGATTTAATAGATTTTTCTCAGGATTCTTTTCACTCGGGATGCTATTGGTTGATGGATAAGTCAATTCAGAATCAGAAAGGTTTCGTGAGTTTCTGTAGCTGGTAATGAAATGCGAAACCAATTCAACTTAAATTCACAGACCGAATATTTTTCAATTATAAGCTGTTCTGGAGACTCAACCATTTCAATTTTTTCTTCAAAATTTACTAGGAAATCTTTTTATATATTAAAAATATTATACTGCTTTTAAGTAGAATATTACTCGAAAGTCTAAGTAACTCTTTCAGTCAAATGTCATATATATGCGAGTAATTTGCAATGATCTTTTGTGCACTTTGAGACCAATATGTAGGTGATTTGCAAGCGTGATAAAAGAATGAAGTAAAAATCAGATTTCTTAAATCAAAAGAATTTATTGCTGTTTCGCAAAAGCCTATATTTTAAATATGAAAGCTTCCAGTAGGTGGTTATTCGTTCAGTTTATTTTAGATCATATTGAGGACTTTGTATAATGCTGAATGTATTTTATCCCCAATAACTAAGACTATGCGATCACAGTACTAATGTACTAAAAGTTATAAAAGTGGTAACAGTAGTAAATACCTTCTGGGAGATTTGGGTTATGGAATTATAGTACAGAACCATAACATTCCACTGTTTATTCGCCTAGAATTACAGTATTTACTGTAGTCATTTGCACTATAGTCATGATCACACATCATATATGGTTTGGTCATTAAAAAGTCTCTCATAAAATTTATTTCCTAAGGTTAAAAAGAACATACAATATATCAACATTTAATTTAGTAACATACTTATTTTAATCGCAAAAATTTATTCATTTCTTGAGATGAGATTATTTCTGTACATTAGAGTCATTAAGGTTATTTTGAAGAAAGAGACATGAAAAATGAGCAATGTCCTCACCGGGACTCGAATCTGGCCCACTCAAATACGCGCCCATTGTGCTACCGTTACACCACGAAGGCATGATGGTAGGAGGGAGAAAATACCTCATACACTGTTCCTTTTAAAAGGCGACTGGGTAGGAGGGGACACAACTGCGAAATTCGGTGATGACGAGTTATTGCCCATCACCTTTCAATTCCGGGGACACTGCAGACATACTAGTTTTTTTTTTTTTTTTTCATGCTGGAGACCTGTAAAATGAGCAATTCCCGCGCCGAGACTCAAACATGGACTTCTCGAATACGCACTGAATTTGCTACCGTTACACCAGGAGAAAATACATCATAAAGTTTTAATAAATTTGATACCAGAGACCTGTTCAGCGACTGATATACCAAAATAAAGGACATAACATAATTTCATAACTAATTGAATTAATGATACAAATACCTTTTTCGAATGGTTATTTCTGTTCAACTGAGAATAAATGGAATTTAACTAACCAATCGGAAAAGTTTTTTTTATTATTATAACAAAGTTATTTAGTTACAAAATTATATGTTAGAACTACAGCTGACAATTTCCAACTGGAATTTTTGATTAATTGGTATAAAACTTAGGGTCTGTAAATTTAAGGTTAAAACACTGTACTGCACTGTATTGCACTGTTTAACAGTGCACTGAATACTGCACTGTTTAACCCTGTACAGTATTCAGCTTGATGTACATGTAAATTTTGGCAACAGAATAACAGTGCAACATTTGTACATTAAGTTCTTAATTATCAGGTATATGTGTAGCTGGAGAATTTCACAAGTAAATTCATCACCTATATATTTCTATGCGTAAGCTGAGAACTTTAAGAAAATTACTTTGCTCATGATGTTTGGAGATCGGGTTATATAAAATTTCTAAATAATTTACAAATAATTTTTTAAATTATTGCTTTTGTTTTACTTTTTCTTAATTTGCATTAATAAATTTCCTTAATATTGTTTTATCCGACTCCGAATTTTTATGCTATTCTCCCATGTGTTTACTATGCTATTCCGATGTGTTTACTATTCTGTTTACATACTATTCTCCGATATGTTACAAATCAGGATGAATGTTGTTACCTTGCAGTTAACCATCAACACTGTTGTCATATCTCTTGTAGGATATATCTTATTCAATTGCGTCCATAATCCTGTTCAATTAACCTTATAATTTTTTACTTTGAAACCAGCAGCATACGCCGTCCATATCTATCTCAGCATTTTTTACCAAACAACGTAAATAAATAATCATTGACACAAATAAAGAGTCATTGTAAACATAAAAGCTCAACTAAGGGGAAAATTCTTGTGATACTCGAGAATGGTTACCGTAACTGAGAATCAGAGAAAAATTGACCAGGCTACTGACAAAACGCCTTAGTGATGCCCATACCCAAAATTTAGGAAAACGCCAAATTGTCCATTCTACAAATCTATCATCATAATGTTTCGAATTAAAGTGATTTTCATTTATTTTCATCTTGTTTGAGTGATCTAGCTAAGTTAAACAATCAGCAACTCCCATTTTTCATGCTTTATACAACTGGATTGTTAGAATTTTTAAACTCAGATCACACACGGGTTTGCTAATTTACGTGAATTGTAGCAGCAAAATTTCACATCTCTCTTTACGTTATATCGTCTTATACTCTGCTATATACTACAATTTTATATATAGGAAGGAAATTTAACTTCTACAGTTGGCAACAAGTAATCAGAAGCTCAGAAAAAGAACCTTAACACAATAATTTTTCCGATTAAACTGTTCAAACTCTGTGTGGCGGATTGTAAGTAAAGTTTAAATATTCCGTTTCCTTAGTTATTACATATAGCACAGTGTATTTCCACACATGCACATAGCACTGTGCAGTATTTAAATCTGATATTACCAAACACTTAAGCCAAATTAAAAAATATTGAAATTCATAATTTCTGAGCTTTCGTTTACTGTAATATTTTATACAGAAAGAAACAAGGAAAATTACTTTCGTGAATAGTATGTAAAGAAAGGGATGCTAGTTCTAATCAGCTTTGCTCACGTAACGCTTCTAATTACTATATCGATCCGGCAAAAATTTATTTCTTTTCCAGCTGCTTGTGAATGGGATCTTAATTTTTCCTCTTTAATGTAATAGCAGAATGTGTTTTTGTAAAAGCAAAAGAACTTTTATTCTATAAGAAGTATCATAATTTACGAGTGGGCTGTTTTCCAAACTAGAGTATTTAGTTTGAGTATACATTCCAAATTACCAATAAATATAAAATGTTCGCTAACATTTGCATGTTGAATGAATCAACAAACCGTTACTTTATGAGGAAGCTTGCATATTCTTCTTATACTAATTTAGTTAATAATTCTACATAATTTATACAATTAAATAGCGAGGAATAGTTCGATGGCGATTCGACTGAGTTGGGGTTTTCAAACTTTGTGAATTTCATGCGGATGATTTCGTTTCAAATGTCACAAATTAGTGTGACAAGAAGTCACAAGAAGTGACGGACAGTGGTTTCAAATGTCACAAGAAGGTGTGATGGAGTGAAATAAATGTCACAAGACGAGTCGGACAGTGGTACTTAAAATACAAGTGAAAAATACATTAAAAATCAATTACATTTGTCCCGAGACAGCAATGACATCAGCTGAATCTCTATTGGACTTGGTGAACCAAACGGAATTCAAATACAAATATAAAATAGCTGTTAGAAAAAAAACGCAGTAAAAATTCGACAAATATCTAAATTCGCTCAAAACCTATGTAAAATTACAAACGTTTTGAAGAATTAAACACATTAAATATAAATTAAAATAGGTGTTTTGGATTTTTCGTGTTTTTCGATATCTGAGATTTGCTTCACCAGCATTAGTCCAGATAATCAAGAGTACACTATAGTTATTTTTTTAATAAAACTAACGATAAATAATTTAAATTTTAGAAGACGTTGCTGAGCAAAGTGGGGCAATTTGATTCTCAGACTGCTCTAAAATGTGTGTGTGTGTGTGAAACTGCATATTGATGGTTACCCCCGCCTCTGAAGCAAGCCTTCTGTGCTTGTATCTTAAGCATTAACATAGATGACGGGACTAAGACTGATTTTCCTGAGACCTTTAAGTATTTACTATTTTTCAGCTGCTCAATCCTTCAGATATTGGGAGTTTAGGGCACAAAAAGTGTATCTAGTACATTACAGTGTTTCAAATAGTTCAAAAAATGTAAATATATGAAGAATATTTGAAATAAAAATCTAAAACGTTTCCCTAGAATGTTCTTATTTTTCCAGAATTAAGCTCTAGTGATAAATTTTGCAAAGAAGCCGTTTGAGTTGAGTTCGATAAAAAATATTACAAGCTAGAGAAATAATATTTTCTTTTAAATTATGTTAAACAGATCACATAAACATTCGGTGCAAAAGTAGACCTTTTTTTTTCTTAGAAAAAAGATATTTGTGCGAACAACTATTCCTTTTCTTAAATAAAACTACTTTACGTATATATCAGCCATAAATCATAACGTAAAACTAGATACAGAATTCTTATAAAAGACCAAAAAAGTAATAAAAAATGAATCACAGAAGGAACTTGATACAGTTATTTCAGGAATCAGCTCTCATATATGGTCATTTTATTTCATTTTATACCAGAAGGAAAGAAATGATATGTTCAGTTACACACAAAGATTTTTTCAAAACAAAACAAATATTGAAGAAATATATTTAGAAGCCTACATTTTCTTTTTACAGACTAAACATTAAAGTTGACAAGAAAATTTCCTTTTATTTTATAAACCTTTCAACTTGAAATATATATATTAGGTATATAAAGTGGTTATATATATAGAGAGAGATAGATAGATAGATATAGATATATATGTACACATTATGAACTTTAATCGAAGAAAAAAATAACTTGATTTTCAATTCATAAACACTTGCAATTCTCCCAAGGGCAGATGCTTTTATTAACTTCGTTTTCTTTTTTACTGAGGATAATTTTATGGTATTATTGCATTTTCATTAAGCTAACATTTAACATTCTAGAAGGTGGTAAACGAAAATAATATTTGAAAGTCAAAGTTTTTTGTTATTTTTGCAGAAAACTCTAAAATAACAAGGGATGACTTAGGATTAACAAATTTCAATTTGTCATGAGTGTTATATACTTTTTATTTCTACAATTATAATTAACCTTTAAATTTTTGAATTAACGAATCTATAACTTATTACTTTATATATCTAATAATATTTAAAAAAATAACTAATAGATACAACTAAGGCTATCAAGCACAATTAATATCAATTTAAAAATTACTTAAAAATAAATTGTACATAAAATAAAAAATTTAAACAATTTTAACTTGAATAAAGTAACATATAATTACTTCAAGTTTCAATTTAACAACAGAAGAAACTGTGAAAAACCTGCGACGTGATATCATACTGGTAATTTTATTCACGAAAATGCAGTCTTCACAAGTAAAAATAAACTGTTTAGCTTAATAGGGTCTGGAATTTTTTTTTGCTATTTATTAATTAATTTTAACTGAGCCTAGATTATTTTTTACTTTCTACTATTTAACTTAAAGTAGAGAGTAGAAAATAATATCCAAAGCTCCTAGATTATTTGTATTACCTACTATTGGAAGGCCTTACCTGTTGACCATTGGTACGTCACTGGTGTCCTTCATACTTTTACCTGTTCCTGTACGAATATTTATTAGTGCTTAACTACGTTTGTCTAATCATAGGGCGTTAACTACAAGTAAATTAAAGGAAGCAATTTATTTATTGCTCGAATATTAAATACAAGGAAGACTAAATAAAAACTTAAAAATTATTTAACCTGAGCAGAGCAGAACGATTTAAAATTGTATTAAATTCTGTGTTTTTAAACAGAACAATTTAAAACTACTTCAATCGGATCTTGTATTTTGCCAAATTAAGTGTAATAGACAGTCGGGTTATACTTGATCTGGAACTAATAATTAGTCTAATAACCTCAACAGACGAATAGCGTATTATCTCTATGTCTGAAGTAATACTCATCAGGAGAAGGTTTAAATAATATTTTTATTTAAACAGATTTTAAAACATAAACGCACTCTCTTAGGCTATTAATAGCAGCCACAGCTCGTAGTGATGCAACAAAGCAACAGTCAAATTCAAGTTAAACGTGGTACAATAGTCAAAGACTAGCACAAAATTTAATAATACACGATGCTGGCTCAGTGCTTCTACCAGAGCGCCAAAAACCAAATTGTCCTGTTATCAAAGCGCACAGCCGAATAATTACAACTATCAGACTGGCAGAAACTAAACGTAGCGTCCTCGCGCAACACGATGTTTTAAATTCCTAAAACCTGAGTTTAAACATTGGCATGATTTCTTTCAAAGAACTGTTTTAAAATTTTCTATTTACTTATTCGAAATGCGTAGTTTAAATAAAAAGTGAATCGTTTATTTTTTTTCAAATAGTTTTCTTAATACTATATTTTTTAGTCAAAGTTATTATTCTAGGTCATTTTTAAACTTTTAGAATTTGATTTTATTTGTTTGTGCTGCATTGTCTCTTCAGATAATTGTTTTAAAATTTTCTATTTATTCATTCCTACATCGTGTTTTAATTATATTTATTAATATAAAAATTTTCCAGTATTTGATTTTATTTATTTGAATTGCGTTTCTTTCGAAAGCATACTTTGTGACCCAGACTACGATGCATTAGAAAACTACATATATTAAAAGAGAAAATACAGTAAAGCGCAGTTGACACGCCTTTCAATGAGCCGTTCAGAAAAGATATATAAATAAGAGAGCTATATTACCGACTCAGGTGTTAACTTAGGATGACATACATACATTGCTTTAAACAGTTTTATCATTGTGCCCATTGCTTTACACAATTTTATAATCCTTTATTTAGTTTCTTAATACGTTATTCATATTTTAGTCAAATATTTTATTTTTGAAATTGCAAGAGTCAAATATCATAAGATTAAAAAAGTTTTAAGTTAACAAAATACTAAGTTTTATGCAAAAATATATTTTTTCTTCTTAATGGCTTGCTCTTTTTCTTCAGGCATTCTGCAAGTACATTAAAAAACATCCGACTTTTCGAAACATCTTGGTATTTCTGACTTTCATTTTAAATAAAGTTATTGCTTTCCATTTCATAAAGGCCCCCAAAAGGCTGAGCGACGAATTTGCTGAACACTGCTAGTTCGCTCCATGGTTCGTATCCCGGCGAACGGGCTGGTTGCATAGGCGTTTTCGTGGTTTTTCTCATGTGTAACGTGCATACGAGCTGGTTTCCCTTAGAACGTTCTTCACGAAGGCATCCCTCCTTTTAAGCAGATAACCCTGCTTTTCCTAACTTAATAATCCAATTTTATCCATTTAATCAGTATTTAGTGAGAGCCTTTATCAATCTTTAGAAGCTAGGCGTTTTGAAGGCAGGAGATGAAAGGAAAGATTGATTTCATGAAGAGAGAAAACATCTTTAGATGGCATCCGTATACATCACTGGATAAATTCCTGAATCTTCAAATAATTCGACTGAGAAATCGTGGGATTCTCCGTTTATGATCCGATATGATGTTCTATAACGTAGTTTAAGTTTATACCAACCATATAGTCGAAAGCCAGTCGCTTTTCGAGTTAATCTGCAATGATACCGTTTTTGTATTTTCCGTCAGCACAAGCTCAATTGATTGTATTTGCTGATGTTACACGTTCAGGTGTTTTCTCTTTGAAAACCCAAATTCCTTGAAGTATTCTGAAAATATATTCAAAATCATCCAACTTTTCGAAACATCTTAGTATTTCTAACAACCAAATTCCCCTACAAATTTTTGCTTACTTTTCTTCCTAATTTTCTTCTTTTCTTCTACATTTATTTTCAGCGCTCACACAAGAAAATTAAGATTTTTAGATTGTTATACTTCCATAAATTTTTGCATTTTTGTCAAAGTTTTTTAAAATATCAATTACAATATATCAGTTGCGCTTCAGCTGAAGACAGCTTTTCATTTTCTAGGCATTTTAACTATAAATAAAGTTTAAAGCAAAGTCCAAAGCATAAATATTTTAGTTAAAAGATTTTTTGCTAAATGAGACACAAATAAAACAGTTCATAAAGCATCAAACGAAAGTTCTCCGTTTTAGACAATTCGATTTAAAGTAAACTAGAGACGATAGCACGGCAAATGTAAAATTTTACTATTACAAATATTTAAAAAAAAGAAAAAAAGAAAGCAATTTAAAAAAAAAATTTAAATCTGAACAAAATCATCTACAATTTTAAGAAACGTAGCTTTTCATAAGTATTAATAAATATTTATTATGCATCATTGAGGGGGAAAATTCCATATAATTAATTCTCCGTAAAAAATATTTGAAATTTACGGTTAAAATTAGCTGTGGCCATTGTAATAAAATCCATAAACCACATTTGGCATCATAATCGCTCAAAAAAAAAGATGCCAAATTTCAAAACTCTCCAATATGTAAACTCACGTATATCTTAGAAAATTCTGAATAAGAAACTCTAATTTTTTGCAAGTGTGCCTAGAAATACATCTACTTTAAGATAATGTTAAAAATTTCATAGGTTATAATTCAATATATTTTTCGAAAAATAAATAAAAATTATTTAAAAATACAAATTTTAAAAATAAATCGTAAAAAATGGATGAATTTTATTTGGAATAAACTAAATTTCTAATTCTAAAAGAAGGAATCAAGTACGTTTAATAAAAAAGAGATATTAATAAATATATACCAAATTCAATTAACATTGAGGAGCTAAAAATCTCGTGCGATTTTTACAAAACTTGGCAGTTAGGCATAATTTGAGTCGTCAAATCGAATTATGTAAAAAAATCGGTATGTTATTTCAGAAAACGTCCGATTTTGTGTCAAAATACCTATGTTAGAATTATGCTATATATATAAATCTAATATATATCCTAAGTCGCGCTTTCGAGACATGAGAAATGCAATTTGAATTCCGTTAATCGACCCAGTAGAACGGGAAAAAGGAACGTGAACTGTCCCATTTTTTTAACAGTGTACATCTGTGATACACTGCAATGAACCGAAATTCTTCAGATAAGACTACGTGAAGTCACTCCTGGATTCAGTATCGTCATTCTTCGCACCACTATAGGTGTGTCTATCACTGTTGCAATACCAAAGGAAGATGCTACAACGTTTGCTGCGCTGACGGTGCGTATTGTAGTAGAGCTCGTTACATTGTCTGTGCGGGAACTTGTCGTCTTGCACACATGTCAAGTTCCTGATTTAAGAAACATGATACGGCTGTACAATCCTGGAAATCGTAAGAAGCCCGATATTGCTGAGATCCAACACGGTCTTCAGTATGCCATTGTTGGAGATATTGAACACATATTAGTCTGGCCGATGAAATCCCGACCAACACCAGCAGTAATGTCATGAGAAGGTAAATTGCAACTCGAAGAGGTCATTAGCCTGCTGCGGTCAAATTCTAACACGTGGCTGTAGGATTTTCTCCTACTCATACAAAGCGTAACATGACGTTTACACAACCAACCAACGTTAGAATGTGATTTCCAAATGAGATACCGTTTGTGCAACATTCTCGTTTGTGCACGATGTAGTGGTGCAACAATGGTTTGTGCGCATACGCTGGAATGTTGTTCATTGCATATCCCAGAATATAATACTTTGCATAATTGAACTTTGTTGCATGCCGTCATCATACTATAGCAATTTAGCCGTCATAAAATATTTCATTTTTTTGTTTTTATCCACAAACTTGCATCTAAGTTTAAATATTTATATTATTAACGGTTAGTCATGGGTAATACAAGAAGTGGTTTTAATGTCAAACATAAGATCAAGATCTAGGCGTTCCCCACCCCGGGCCCCTTTAGGGGTCCCATGGTCGGTCCTCACCACCCGCCGAACAGGGGCCTGGGTTCAACCCCTTTCCCGAACCTTGGAGAGATCGGCGCAACGCACCCGAATCGGGGCGTCACTGGTCGGGAATTTGCTACCTACCAGTCGCTCGCGCTGCCCGTCACAGAGGGCCATTACCCAACGTACCCGAGGCGTCACCCCCGGGCTACTAGAACCGCTCCACTCTAAGACTTGCCGGACCCCGGGACGGCCAATACGTGACCGTTCCGGAGTCCCCAGAATGACTAGGTTCATAATTTGGAAACCCCTGCGGCCGAGATTGCCTAGATACAGATCCTAGCCAGTAGCTTCCCAGAGTTCTCTACGTCGACCCCCGGGAGTCCAAACATAAGACGAAACAACTTATGATACCGCCAGCTGTGCCAGCGTTTGCGATGTCGGTAGGATGAAACAACAGTAACATCTCGGAACGAGAAGAGCACCATGAGTCCCAAGGTGATGTCAATCTGGATAACTAGTGAAAGCAGCCTTTACCTACTTCCCCATGGTAAATAAAAATGGACTTCCTGCACTTACACATAAACTAATCTGTTATTAATAGTCTGAAATGACGTACCGATGGACTAGGTTTCGAATCCTTAAAAAGGCACAGATGTTTGTAAGAGTATATGGTCTGCGCGGAAAGGGGGATACTTAAAAACACACGGCGAGCTTTAAGTCTCTCAAGTGGTTGTTGTTAGGGGCAAAGGAGCGGGAGACATTCGAACCGTTCCCGGGTTGTTCTGCCTAAAAGTTGCACAGTAAATGCCATGGGGCTATACTTGTACGGCCTACACGGTGAAAGTCTAATGTCCACCCATTTCTACTTGGTACTGCGAATTTACTGGTTAACAGTATATTATCTCTGAATTGCCACAGCACTCACTGATACGCCGTTTCTGAGGATAAGCTGCACACAAGGCAAGCATAATAAACATTTCGTTGTTTACAACTCTACTCTTTTCTTGCAAGAAAAATTAAAATTGCTTGAAAACAAAGTTTGCAAGTAACATGATTTTTACTCTGGAAAGAACAGGCATTCCCAAGACCAATTTTCAGAAAACTGTCACAATTTGATGGTTATAAGGTATTTCTGCCGCCTTCTTAGCATGCCTTCGTGATGCAGTGATCACCTTGCTCGGTGCGTATTTCAGAGGTTCGTGTTTCGATTCCCGGCGACGGCATTGCTCATTTTTCCTTTGTCCTGCTTTGAAATAAATTTAATGTCTCTACAGTGGCGCCTCAACTAAAAAACTGTAATGGATGATGATTCTCCACCATCAGAAATTGGCGATTGGCTCCCCTAATCCCAAGTCGCCCTTTAAAAGGGGGAGTGTATAATGTATTTCTCCCGCGTTCTTAGCATGCCTTCGTGGTGTAGTAATCAGCACGCTCGGCGCGTATTCCAGAGGACCGTGGTTCGAGTTCAGGCGAAGGCATTGCTCATTTGTCTCTTCTCCTGCTTCTAAAATACCTAATGTCTCTGCATGGTTAGAAGAAAAGATGAATATTTCAATATGAATGTCAGTTTGAAAGTTTGACAAATAAAACTGCAAGGGATATACTGCAACGGAATATATTGAATTCTTTTGCACGTAGCCAATTTCTTTTGATTCCATGAATTCGTAGATTGATAGTTAAGGTAACTTAAATTTCATTCATGCTTCATTCCAAACCTTTAATATAACTAAAATAATGAAGTTAACTGTTAACATTAAATAAATCCCCAAAATCTTGCAATAAATAGGAGTCTCTCAACTAATTTAGTTTGAAAAGATAGGCATTTAAAGGGTTGCGACATTCTAAAATTCACAACTTCAAATTTGATAAAACATGCCGTCTGTGAACTAATGACAAAATTTTCAAATTGGCTGCTTTTAAAGAATGATTTCTCGAATTTCAGAATTTCACTAATTAAAATTTAATAAAATATTCAGATGCGTAAGTACAAAATAGCTGCACTGAAAGCATAGAAAAGTAGAGAAAAATTAAGCTCGAATCGATATTATTCGAACTAATGAAGAAGACACCAGATTATATGGCGTCTTTAGGGGCTCTTAACGAGGATTAAGTTGTAAAAATGTAGACATTTGCTTTAAAGATATTTTTACATAAGTATATTATGAATAATCTCTCGAATTTTTTGCTTGCAACACTTTTAGGTGTTTGAAATATCGCTGCTTAGATACAGGCGTCATTTTTATGACAGTCTGAAGTATCTCCGAGCTCCTAGATGAATTTTATCATATTAGAAGCACAAAAAGAAAATAACTGCTTTCGTCAGACGTGTATATACTTCCAAAAACGAAGCAACGTAGTAAGAATGATTTGTCTTCGACGGGTAGTTTATCAGTGATTTGTCTTCGACGGTATTTGCATTACCAGATTGTACAATAAATATGAAAATGTGCACATTTTGCATACATTTTTTTGTTCTTTTTAATGAAGAATTCTGTAAACCTATTTTATAAACAAATAAGAGAAAATTTCATTGTGTCAATAAGTAGAAGAAATAAAACACAAAAAATTAAACATTGTCTGCAACTTCCATCCGTGTCGCGAATAGTTAAATAGAACCCAAACAATAAAAGCAAAACCCAAAACAACAAATATATATATATATATATAATTCAGAAAGGTTTAAGATTTTATATTACGCACAAACGGGAGTTTTTCATTTACATATCCGTTTCGAGAACATTTGGGCTAACACCACATTGGGCTAAAAATATTAAAAAACGGCATATCTTTAGAATTCCCAATAGACAATCTCGCAAGCTGGAGATAAAGATGTTTTATTCCCTACAGTGTTGCCACTGCTCGCTTTGAAATCATTCAGTTTTATAATAAAATATTCTTTAAAGTTTTACAAAATTGAAACAGAGGATAATATAAATTCCAAATTCGGGATTCCAGATACCCCTGTTTGGGCGAAGGAATATGTTATTCAAAATTTGATGACTCTAGATACCGTTGTTTTTTCACAATCCGAGAAACATACATACATTTAAGTAAATGCTTCATTGTTTAGTTTCCTTAAATACAATGTAGGGCGATACCATTTGGTGGCAACAATTTGAAAAGTGATTCGGGAATTTAAGTTTATTCAACGCAAAATGCCGTTTCGAGATTAATAGACTTTCAGGGCTAATGCTCATTTTGGATAAAAGAAGGAATAGTGAAGGATTTTATACATTATTCCTCTTTATTTTTGCTCAAAATGTTTTATTATATTAAAAGTAAACAGTTTTTTCAAAATAATTGGTAACATGTAAGAAAGTAAACTTCGCTGGATTTCGTAGATTGCGAAACAAGAAGCTAGTTGATAATTTATTACGTTGCAAAGCATTCGTTCATCATAAAGCATCACATGCATTTCTAACGCACTACATAAAAAGTGTCCTTCGAATTAACAAGAAATCACATGGCAAGAAACAAGTAGTAGTTTTAATATTAAATAAGCAAAACTAAAGAAATTATAAAGAATGCGGCAATTACCACGTCTTAAAAAAATCATTATCGTCCATTTCGTTCTTAAAAAATGTAATAAATTAAGAAAACTTGAACCAACAACAAAAGTCATTAAAAGAAGGTTTTATGTCCATAAAGAAAATATCTTTAGAGTTTTATTTGGGGAAATATATATTAAAAACATGCATAAAGCTTCAAGCTTCTTTTTGGTAATGGCTGGTTGTGTCCTGAAGTGCTCCCGAGAAAATGAGATCAAACTGAGTGCTTTTGGTTTGAAATGAAGATTGAGTAATAGAGCTAAAAGGAAAATGCTCTCAGGAGACTCCACTAGAATTTAAGTTCTGTTCTAAAAACATGAGACAACCTTTTAGAAATTTTCTACAATTTGCTGAATAGCAGAAAATATCCTTCACTTTTAATTAACTAATTAATTCAAAATTTAAGAAATTTTAGACAGAACACAGCGACGTTTATTAAATTCACTGTGATTTTATGTTCCTTATATGTATGTGTTTTTATGTGTATTAGATCAAATTTCTTAATACTTTTACATAAAATTTAATTTATAATTTTTGCTAAAAATACATCAGCGAAATGTTTAAAAATTCGGATACCATTTTGGTTAATCAAAATCGCTGAAACAACCTTGTATTTGGAATATATTTATAAGGTATTTCTCCCGCCTTCTCCGCATGCCTTCGTGGTCTAGTGGTCTGCATGCTCGACGCGTAACCGTGAGGTCCCTCCTCATCAGGAGAACAAAATATCTAGAAAGGGAAAGCAACCTCAGTAATGCCTTTATTATACCCTCGGGTAGAACCACGCGCGAGGAGGCAACGCCATCTATCGACAAAAATAATAATCAAGAATTATGTTAATACAATTTTAAATGCGGGAAGGACTGGATTAAACTTAAAATCATTCACTAAACATGCTAAATCTTTGTGAACATGAAAAGCCTCAAGAAAATCCAATTCACCAACGGAAGAAGCTTTTTGGAGAATTTTTGCAGATGCAAAGTTAAAATTATGATTAAATTTCCAACTATGATACGCTATTGAAGACTTGTTAATTTCGCCCTTTCGGACATAAGATTCATGTTCCTTGATACGAAACTTTAACGCTCTTTTTGTTTGGCCATTATATCTCAAGCCATACTGCCCATGCGGACAGCCAGCCGTTCACCGGGACTCAAAAGCTGGACAGAATTAACAGCGTTTAGCCTGTTTTGCGCTTCGGCGACTGGTGAACCTTAACATATATTTTATCTCCGAATTTTTAAGTTCGAATATTGATCAAAGCCTAAACTTTTCGCATTTTGTCCATTCGATTCGAAAGGAAAGCTAGAATTGTACTTAATTTGCATCAAATACATCAAATGCCAAGTTTCATCAAAAGCAATATACAAAAAATACATTCTTTACAAAAGCGTTAGGTAATGAATTTATAAGGTATATCTCCCACATTCTTAGCGTGCCTTCGTGGTGTAGTGGTCAGCAAACTGAACCGGTATTTCAGAGGTCCGTGGTTCGATTCCCGGCGAAGGCATTGCATATTTTTCATGTCTCCTGCTTCCAAAAATACCTAATGTCTCTACACTGGCGCCCGAACTAAAAAGGTGGTAGATGGTGATTCTCCACCACCGCGATTTGGCGACTAGGTCCCCTAAAACCCTAGTCGCCCTTTAAAAAGGGGAGTATATAAGGTATATCTCCCACATTCTTAGCGTGCCTTCGTGTTGTAGTGGTCAGCACACTGAGCCGGTATTTCAGAGGTCCGTGGTTTGATTCCCGGCGAAGGCGTTGCTCATTTTTCATGTCTCCTGCATCGAAATAACCTAATGTCTCTACAAATTTAAATATGAAAGGGAAACAGATAATGCATGTTATCAACATATTAATGACATATTCACTGCTTTGCATATTTTGGCTCTTTTAATTTTTTTAAGCATATATTATTATCTTAGATATTTTGAGGGCTTTTAAGAGCAGGATTTTGACATTCCAATTACTGTGAGTCATGCTGTAGTAATGAAACTAAAACATCTGATGTGTACACCCGGCGACTTCCTTGTTCGGAGTATTAAATTCTACGCAATTTTCCTGTATTTCATTTAAACATATTGAATTAGCAGTTAACGAATTTTGAATTAAACCTACTTCGTCGATAGCGCATAAACCACAATAGAATAAATGCACTCTTTAAAGTTCACTATATTTATTTACCATAGCCACACTTCGGTGCAGGCTTCACTTAACAGCGTTACATCGCTTTCATTTTATAACTCACAGTGCGGAAAAATTATAGCATCTGAAGAAATACCACAAGTTCTATTCAAATACTATAATAAATCTAAAACGATGTATAAAAGAAATTAAACACATAAAAAAGAAACAATTTTTCGCAGACGATTCAGCGCCGCTTACCTAATCCGCATGAACTACTAATAAATTCAGTTCTCACTTCGCAGTAAGGCAAAAAGACATAAAAATTCAAAATATTTTCATTAAAGGTTGAAAGACATAGAAAAGCATAAAACACCAAGTACAGTTGAAACAATTAAAAACACAATTTTTAAGATTCAAATTACAATTTTTACGCAAAAACCAGCTAATAACTTAAATGATAATTCCAGAATGAATCAAGCATAATTTTATTCGCGATAATAAAAGAATACGTTGCTTTGTTGTTGCGAAGTTTAGTTTCTCTAGATTGGCAACAAATCCGCTATTCTTCTAAGCTTCAAATGTAAACAAATATAGCCGCTATCATGACCAAACATTAGGCTTAGCCGCACTTAAAAGCTTTCAAATTGCTGGTAATTCCACAATTATTTGCAAGCAGATTAACTAAGGGCATAAAAATCTTAACCGAAAGATAAGAACAACATAATTCAATAATTTTTAAAGCAAAAAATGCACAATTTACAGACTTTTAAGAATAAAGAAACTGAGCTTACTGAGCCGGGTAACAGAGTGGATATATATATTTATATATGTTTGGTGCGGGCGATTGCAACAGAATGCGAGGTGCAAATCCACATGTTATACCTGTCCTATATACAAAATTTCTACATTCTGAGGCTACTCGTTTTTGAGTTATACGAAATGCATGCATACATACGTACGTACGTACAAACGCCACGAAAGAAATCTCTTCAGAATCCATTTTAAATCAGTTTTATTTTTTGGGGGAGGAAGAGTCTTTTATTCTGCCCTTACGTACGGATGTCACTCAAAAATGTCGTTAAATTGCGTTCGCTTGCGGCCAAAATGGATATTTTCGTTGAAGTATGGTACCCGAAATTTTTCGCGATTACAATACGTCCTTTTTACTTCGTACAAGGAAGCAAAAACACTACCTTTGAAGTAAGTCTTATGAATTTCTTTTTACTCTCAATTCTCAACTCTTATGATCTCTCTCAATTCTTATGAATTCATTTTTACTTGGCACACATGTCTTATCCACAGAAAAGTTATTATATAATCAGTTAGTCTCTTCCTCAGAACATACATTTTGAATAAAGTATGCGTGTCATGTCTAAGAAATTTCTCATACCGGAATTTCTTAATTCTTTAACTTGGGCTTTTCTTTGCTCGATATAAAACCTTATATACTACCGACATAAAATCTCCCACTTTCAAAAGCATCATGAAGTACTAAATAATTCAGTGCAATTGTAATATATGTGTATAAGACTAAAAACTTAAAGTTCGTGACAGATATGCATTTTAGTTTTAATCCATTTGTGTAAGGTTGAAAATTCGGAAAAAAATAAAATTGGAATGAAAGGTACATGTAGATGTTTGGTTTTAATACATTTGTCAAAGCTTGTAAAACTATGCTATTTTTATATTTTTTTATATTGAGAAGATTTTATTTATTTTGTAAAAACTGCTTTTTTTAAGTGTGTTTTCCAGCGATTTATAAGGGCATTATCAGTGGAATTTTAGGTCATCAAAATCTGGACTCTTGTTACCTGGACCCAAGCTTTTAATAGAATGGAATTATTTGATAGTGCCACTTACAGTTTCAAAATTAGATGAAATTCAGCCTTGATTAAATTTGATTTTTTATAGGAATCTATCTATGGATTTCGAAAAAGTTATGAGATTCCTCCTCGGTAAAAGATATCTTTACAACATACTCTATATATCACGTGCTTGTCTTCTTTGAAATGCATATGATTTCTTTTGAACCAGTGACAATCTAAAATTTATTTTTGCTTAATTTTAGAATGATTGGCAGCTTCAACATCGCAAGTCTTCCGCAAAAGGTAATTTTTCTTTTATTATTCAAAGCTGAAAATTTTGGTTTGAATAATTTCCTTAATTATTAAACAGAATGTAAATGAAATTAATGATGGACATTTCAGCCTATCGAACTCTGATTTACTATATTATTTTGAAAAACATAATTAATGTATTGTTCCGATGCAAATACAAGCAAGAAGGAAAAAGCACGACTGGAGTACATGAGCAGATACATGTTTTACTAAGGACAGAGCCCATGAGGTTTAAAAACCAAGTATTAATATATATTTTTTAAACATGTATTAATTAAGTATTCATAGTTTCAAAATATGTAGACATACATATTGAATAGAATTCAATTTTAAGTAATATTTATATACATTTTGCATTGATATAAGTTTGAAAGAGAAAGAAACTAAAAGGGAATGTAATTAAAAATAAAAGGGAAACGTTTTGAAATTCTGCGAGGGACTTATAAAGTATTTCTCCCGCATTCTTAGCATGCTTTCGTGGTGTAGTTGTCAGCATGCTCTGCGCGTATTCGATGTCCGTGGTTCGAGTCCCGGCTAGGGCATTGCTCATTCTTCCTGCCTCCTACTACAAAGTATTCTAATGTCTCTACTGTGGCGTTCGATCTAAAAAAGGTGGTGGACGATAATTCTCCATCACCATTGGTGATTGGATCCCCTAATACCCAGTCGCCTTTTAAAAGGGGGAGTATATCAAGTATTTCTCCAGCCTTCTTAGAATGCCTTCGTGGTGTAGTGGACAGCACGCTCGGCGAGTATACGAGAGGTCCGTGGTTCGAGTCTCGGAGAGGGAATTGCTCATTTTTCATGTCTCCTTTGAAATAACCTAACGTCTTTACAAAATTATAAAGTGACTAGATAAATCACATAAGATATTTCAGAAAAAACATTTTTGAACATTCGTTTCTTATTTTAATCATGAATTTTAAAAGTGAAATTTTAATCGTGTATTCCGCATTATACTTTTTGAATAACAAAATAAATCAGATATTAATGTTCAGAGAAAAGGTTTTGAAATTCCTCAATACGCTATTAAAATAACCAAATAAATCTGAAAGTAGTCTTCAGTTGCAGTCAGTAAGAATTTTGTTAATTAGAAAGATTGATGGAAAACCATTACTTGAAATGTTAATTTTTGGTATCTTGAATATTTTTGTATAATTTTCCTTTATTAAATACGTCGTCAACAGCTAAATTTATTTACAAAAGAGAGAAAAGAATTATCATGCAACCCATACACTTATATATACATATATCTATCTCTATATATAGAGAGAGAGAGTGAAAAATCTTTTGTTTGCTTTTGTTGTTTTTTCCTAAATCATCTTCGTCAGGTAATTACGAGTAAGGTGAAAATACATAAAATGATTGATGGTATAAATTAAAAGAATATTTGCTTTTAAGTTCCAGACGTATCTGAGAAAATCATTAAAACTTATTAAAAAGCTTATGCTATAGTAAAAGCACAAAAAACAGTTTATTCAGTATTCATTCGGTAAACATAATTTGAGAACTCCAAAGCACCATAATCTATATCTGCGAAATTTGAAGTAAACATGAACAGATATCAGAAGAGTTCAACGATGAAAATTGGGATTTCACAAGGCCTTCAAGTAATTTCTAAACATGTTAATATTTCGAACTTAATGAGAAATGATAAACACTTCGTTTGCAGAACAATAGCCCCATATCTGTAGTCCAGCAGTTTTTTGACATTGCTATTATGCTTTGTTAATGGTGCGTCACATCATAAAATACACTCAGTAAAGTTTACGACCAATCCATAAAGAATAGAGCCCACTAGTGGCCAAGCCGGTGAGACCACTGAACACTGGTATTCCGATTTCTTTCATATCCTACCTGGCAGGCTGTCTGATGGTGGTTTTTGTCACTTTTTACAAACCTAATGTAAATATGACTGATTTTCTGAAAACGTCCTCCAGGAAGGCAATCGTACTTTTAGTCAAATAACCAGAGTGTGCTTTAGCATAGTTTAATGGATCCAAAACTCTTAATGATAAGCTAATTTGTCCGAAGTTAAATAGATGATAGAAAAAAAAATTCAAGTAAGCAAACGTTTTAAAGAAACAAAGAATTCTGCTGTTAGGTACAACCCTCAAGTTTATCCTTAGGAATGATATCTTGTGGAAAGAGGTTTAAAGGAAACGATTTGTATGTTTGTTAAACCATTTGCAATCACTTCCCTATCCGACATCGCTTTTAAGCATCGGGCATTGATTTCGAAAGAGCTGAGACTCTAAATCTCTCGACTTCAGTCACACATTAATGGCACAAAAACAAATACCCTTATGAGAATTACTCTGGAATGGCTTGCATTGGATTATTAAACTTTAGCAAATCATGTAAGGTCTATTTTCTTAAGCTACACAAAGCTTTCTTAAGCTTTAAACTTAGAATACCTCAGGGGTTGGAGTGTCAAAACTCATATTCCTAAACTGTCAGAATGTCAAAAGAACTTCTGGATGGATGGATGTTCAGTGTCTTCTTCACCTAAGAATGTATAATTATAAATGTCTATGACTTAAATCGGATTCGAAGCCTATAGGGATGATACACAAACTTAGCGTATCACCTTATCGATCCATGCAGCGCCCATGAAACGTGGGAGATAAATTACTAGGTTTAAGCTAATTACGCTCTTACTCCGCACTTGTTAAACCTTCTTAATCTACGATAGACTTATTGACCTTGACTTTCAAATAACATTCAAAATACTAATTTGATACACATTAATAAAATCAAACTAAAAGTTTATAAAAAATCTTATGTTAATTAACCAATTATTTTGATTTCAGGCTTTACTTATTCTTACGTTTCCTTTTCGTATTATTCATTAACATTGCTTTTGGCGGGTCTGGAAATGAAACAAGATGAATAAATCAGTCAATATTTAGCAATCCAGCTCCTTGCATAAACGCGATCTTTAAGCATAAATATCAGCAAAAGCGAAAACATATACTCACTGAAAGCAGTATATATTATAAGTGAGCGGAAGCACAAAACACCAGGACGTTTATTGCTGTTAACAAAACTCTCACTCCTAATTTTCACTCTTGTTTACTATTTAAGTCTATCTAATTTGCATTCTGGATGGAACTGATGGAACAGAAGCTGTATAAGTACAGGACACATTTAACATAAAAATAATGTCTTAATTAAAATAAGCTTCATGGCGTTGTATTGAAAATTGTGAAATGTCATATATTCGTAATATAACAGTAAAACTTCGTTGCGTGTATTCTAAAGCATGCGGGCTATTTCAAGAGGCAAGCACTATTTTCTGAGACTTCATATTAGCGCTGAAAACGTTTTGTTACTTCGATTAAGCGTTTGTTTAAACACTTTGTAAGAATGTGTAAAGAAATGTAACGTAAGGAAAGAATCTGACAACATTTTTTCGTAGTTAAATACTTTTCAAGACAGTTTTTGACATGAAAGTCTGTAACATATAATTTGAGTCAAAGAATGTGCAGTAATTCCATTTCAGAAAAAAAAATACTTTACTCCAGCACGTCGCCAGTTTAAGGTTTTGACATTTGTTGAGTAATTACATCCCTTATTCTGTTACAGTTTGCGAAGTTATTCTCAGCTGTTTACCTGAGTGGAAATTGAAGAGGTAACTGCAAAAGAAGCATTACTTTTCTTGATTACTATTTTCTAAGAACGTTGGAGAACTCTTTTTTTTATTAATCTCGAATAAAGCTCATTTACGGAATTTCTTGAAGTACAAACTCTAGAAATCTTCACTGTATATCTATAGCAATTAATGTATATTACAAAATATAAATCATATAACCTATTTTCAAAATTAAAAATCTGATTCTGTTCACTGACGATTTTTAAATTTCATACCAATTTGTTAAATATGATATTAGCAATAAACATATGCACAACACTGTAGCTTAGGTGAAACAGGTACGTTTTTTTATGGTGCCTTTGAAAAACGGAGAAAATTAAAATTTTTCATCCGAAAACCTTAAGACACTCAAGTGGTAGAAGAGGAGAGGATTTCATATCCTAAGGTATTTTCGGAGAAACCTAAGTACATTTAAATCTAAGTAACGTTAGGCAAGTATTTCTAATGTGCTTTCTTTAATAATGCAATCAAAACATTAACACTCTGAAGACCACAACCGCCCGAAACGGCCGATATTGTGATGTTATTTTCGTTCTCCCCCCCCCATAGGTACGTAGTAGCAGGTGCAGTTTCTTCAAATGCATTGTATCCGTTTATTGCAGACAGCTTGTCCTATATTTGAGGTTTCCTTTCTTTAGGTTTTGCGTGACATTTCAAATCTTCACAAATCTTTATGCATTAATGGACGGAAAAGAGAGGAAATTGCTGCGAATCTCGAAAGGCGTTTCGGAATTTTTAGCATGCAGGTTAGCGAAGGTTTCGGTTTTCTAAGGGTTAAAAAAGCGCATTTAGAAATATCTACATACATCGTGATATAACATACCTCTTGTGAAAGGAAAAGGAAACGACATTAAAATAGAAGTATGAGTTAGTTAATTAGTATATTTTCTATTTTAATGAGTTTCGGTTTAAGAGATCGCGGTTTACTGGTGTATTTCGCATTCATAAATATATTTTAACTTTATTATTCAGATATACGTTCATAAAAAGCTTGGAAACGAATTTACGAATTTTCTAGTTTTATCTTATAGTTTTTATCTTATAGTTTTCTAGTTTTATCTTATTTACGAAGATAAAAATAAAGCAGATCATTTATCCCTTTTTCCAAGAAAATTACTCCAGTCTGTTAATGAACAGAATCGACAACAAATTTATCTAGGGCACAAAAAACTGAATAACGTGAAAACTACTGGACGACATTCTCATAATAAAGAATCAATTCAATTAATATTTTATCAATAATGAATTCTATTGATCCTTCCATTCAGTTCGCATTTTATCTGAATCACTTAATTTTATTTTTTTCATTCTTTGATATGTTAGTGAAAACGAAAACTGTTTTCATTCTGCTCTGGATCGAGAAATTTTTCAATTTATTTTGTTTCTCAAACCTGTCATTCTGTTAAACAGAAACTATCTTCTTCCTACTCATTTATGTTTCGAGTACTTCATAGTTTGCTCATCTCATACTTTTCAATTGTTTGAAACCTTCTGTTTTTGACAGAAACTTCTCTTTTTTATTTTCGACCAAACTATTAAACTTTTTTTCCATTTAGCTTGAAGAATAATATGCGTCCATCAAAAACTGTGTTATAAACTTAGTCATAATTCCTTATACTTGACTTTCTTTTTTTTCTTAGCCAAAAATTATATTAATAATATTAATAACATTTTAAATAATCTCTTCTAAAAGAGAAATGACAGGTAATTGATCGATCATTATAAAAGAGCTGATAAATTTGTCCAATGATGAGAAATACGAAATTTCGAAGTGAAGAATCTGTAAATTACAGTTGACAAAAAAAAAACCGGTTAGTTTGAACTGTACTCATGACTTTTGATTCTTCACCCATATACTTGACTATTTTCTTTTTCATTGTCAGAACCTGCCAAAGCAATAACGCAATTCGTAAATTAATTTATTTGGCAATTCAGTATAATGAATTTTTTGATGTTTACAGTTGTTCGTTAATGATTTCAATTTACACTTAATTCATATTTACAGGTAAATAATTAATTAGACTATAATTTTTATCACATTTTCTCTTTTTTTATTTTTTATATGATTTTGAACATATTTTTGTATCAGAGATGAAATAAGTGTTTCCTTATTAAGCGTCATATCCTGAACGCGAAAAAATATTTTGTTTTCTAACACTGGTTCTTATGTCATATTTCACTACCCAAAATCAATAATTTGCTCGTAGGTTGAGAATTCGATCTAGTAATTTGATTGATATATGCATTTGTTTAGTAAATTTCAAACCCCGAATGCAAATATGCTCTTATTTCGTTTTGATGAACCAGCAATTTTTTTCTTTTGGATAACAGATATGCGCAGCTAATGATGAAATTGAAAGACTTGTTTATAGTACAAAATTTAGAAATAAAAATAAAAGAGTTAAATATAAAAAAAATCTGAAAGCTTTCAGATTTTATATTACGCCCAAAGGGGCGTTTTTTAATGTTTTGTGTGTTACCTTTGCTTATTAAATATCATGTTCTTCGCACTTAAAATTCAATTCAACAGCAATATGACAAAATATTTAAAACAGTATATCTTTAAAATACACGATAGACAGTCTCGCGCGCTGTAGATAGAAATGTTTTTTTTTCGTACAGTGTTGCCATTGGTCGCTTTGAAGTGTTGAGTTTTTTAATCAAAAAGCAATAAATGCTTTACAATAAATAGGTAATAAACCAAATTCCAGATTCCAAATTAGGGCCTCAAATGCCCATATTCGGGTGGAGACGTACGTTATTCAAAATTTGATGGCTCTAGGTACTTGTTGTTTAATCACATGCGAAAAACAGACAAAACATTTATGCAGATTCTTCATCATTTAATTCTTTAAATAGAATACAGGGCTCTAATACTTGGTGGCAACAATTTAAAGAGTGATTCGCCGTTTATAGTGAATCAAAGTAAAATGCTAAAACGAAATTAATAGCCCTTCTGGGCTAACAATGCATCCAAGGACAAACAGTGCAAGTTCCTGAGAAAATACGAGTTTTCGAAATTAAATTTTACATTTATAACGAATTACTTTAATTAAACACTTTCTTTTGATAGTCTCATATTTACTCAGTTCATATTAGAATATGTGAATTAGACACAAAATATTTAAACAACGCACGAAAATGTTAGATTAAAAGTTGGCAGTGGTTCCCGCTTATTGTCTCAACTACACTTCCAGTTCCCACTGTGCAGATGCAAAGTTGTCTAAAAACTGATTATTTTATGCTTAATCTAGTTTCATGATCATAAAGATCCTTGACGGAAACGAGTGACATTTTTTAAGAAACAAAAATTAAAGAACGTCTCTGAGATTTATGGGTTCTTATGGAGAGCAAATATTTCATTGTTACTTGCTTTATTACTTTTAGTTGTATCTGTATAAGAATCAGTGGATATTTGGTTTGAATTTTTCATCCACTTCTTACTAATCAGTAAGAAGAATTTTTATTTTAGCATTACTAATAATTTGTAATCAAAATTTCGGAATAAACCCATTACATTACAGCCTTTTATAAATAGATAGAACTTTAAACTGGACTCAGCTGGAGATTTACAAGAGTTTAAGGTATTCCTCCCGCCTTTTTAGCACTATTTCGTGGTGTAATGGTCAGCACACTCGGCACGTATTCGAGAGGTCCGAGGTTCGAGTCCCGGCTTGGGCATTGCTCATTTTTCATGGCTCCAGATTCAAAAAATCATAATGTCTTTACAGTGGCTCCATAACTAAAAAGGTTGGTGGAAGCTCAAACGCTGGATTCGATGCTTATCGGCAAACGATGGATTCGCTTCCTGGCTCTAGAATGCCCAAAATGCTTGCCATTTCCATTGTTTTTCGTAACATAAATATGACCTGTTTTGCCTACCCAAGCTTTCCTTTATTCGAAACAGATTGCCCAAGGATGCTTCGTCATAATTAATAAACCCAGTCTGCAGGTTTTGCCTCCTGTTTTATGCTCATGAAGCTGTACTCTCTCCACTTTTTTCTTTGTTTACAAATTACATTATTTTTTAAACCGAAAATCTCTGAAATCATTGCTTCATCACATTTACATCAATCTTTTATAAATCAAATAGCCTTTGTATGTGGGCAAATTCAATAGGGATTTGTATCTAAATAATTGCTTATAGTAGTTATCTAAAAGTTCTAATGCGTATTTACAGTTAAAAAGGCTTAGTTTCTTTTGTTTAATTTGTTTACGACAAAGCACACTCGGGCTACCTGCGTAACAGGAGGGATGGAGTAATTCCTGAAGGAAACTCATATATACGTTACACATGGCGAAACCACAAAAACGCCCATACAACCTGCGTGTTGGCCTGGAATCGGATATAGGTCCGATCGACCAGTATTCAGCAATTTAACCGGTCAGTCACTGGTGGTCTCTGCAGTTGGAAAGGGCTGACTGATAAACAGATGTGTGAAATATAAATAGGCAGGAAAGAAAGGATCAAAGCATAAGATGTGCCATTTAGAGACAAAGGTCACCCCATCACACTAGATTTTATTTCTCTAAAAAAAGTTCTCTATCTTTAGAAAGCCTTTTCTGTATGATTTTGTTAGTTTATTAGTTAATCCTTTCTAAAAAAATTTATTAAATCCTGAAATTAATAGGGAATACTTTATGAGACAATTTATATATAAAATATATATCCTTTATGAGACAATTATATTAAATTTATTTTAAATGTATATATAAACAAGAAATAT
>KK112306.1:121101-132052 GCA_000611955.2 Stegodyphus mimosarum
ATTTTGATATGTATTCAACAATATTAAGAATTCCCTTTTTTATCCATTTAACTAATTCTAACTCTAAATCTAATTCAACCAAGCAATGCTAATAAAGATTAGATTCTTTCTGAAATTTTTATTTTTTGCTCACCTGACTTTGGAACTCTATAAAAGGTTAATTCAAATACTTTCAATAACCAAATGCTTGTAAATATAAATCCTTCATGAGACAATTAATGAGACAATTATATTAAATTTATTTTACCATAATTGTCTCATAAAGGAAATAAATTAACAAGCATTTGGTTGTGCTAAAGGATATATGTTAACAAGCATTTGCCACTGAGTCATGACAAAATCTATCAATCATTTCACCATTCGTATAACGAGACTGTTGCCCCAATGCATGGCAAAATTAAAACAAATATACAATCTTCTAGGCTAGAGATTAGACAGATGTCCATACTTTGCACGGGGTTCGAAACCTAACATATGGCATGGTTTTTTGTCTCTGTTAACCCCCTTGATAACAGGGGTTATATTATTTAAAATGGTTTTACCAACAAATATTGTTATAGTTAAAATAGAAAATAAACTTTTAATTAAATGTAGATTATCTTTCGGTAAAAATGCTGCATAATTCATAACTGAAAATTCTGCAGGAGAATGGAGTGAAAACACTTTTCTTGGAAATTTAGGTCGCTTACATGTGGAAACGGTTTAATGAACAATGTTTCCCTAGATTTAGATTTCGTCTTCTCTGCCAACATCTTCCAAATGTTTTCACCCTTACACCAATTATTCAAAGACAGCAAGTTCATACTCGATATCTTGGCTACGCAAAAGTTTTACACTTTTCAGTTTTATTTGAAGCATTATGAGCATTTGTGTTGTTTCATAGAAGAGTATTAAACCTGCTGCTTTTAATCAAGAGGTAAGTTTCTTGTTTTAACTTGTTATTTACTTAAAGGCTTCCGACACCATTAGCATATATATGCTCCATGTTGGAGCACTAAAATATTTTAACAAGAATGGCCTACCGACTCATGTGTCTGTTGTAAATCGTTCTTTGTTAATTTGACAGCAACACCCAATGAAATTTAAATGATGCTAGGGAGTTGTTACGATTGGTTACCTAGTAGAATTTTACGTTTCAAGCAGAACAGTGGACGCAAGGGAATAACAAATGTTTTTAACTCGTAGTTTCTTTAGATTTAACAGGATAGGTGAACACTGCATATCAATCTGAGACATATGAAAATAGCAAGGTGAGAAGATGAGTGGTAACTTGATAATGGTAACCTCTGGGTCATATCATCAGGTATATTTGGTACTGTTACCTCGTCAGGTACTTGACTGAGAATCCATAGATTGCTTCATAGTAGATATAGCCTGGAATGGTAACTTACACTCTAAAAGACGTCCATTACCATCCCGGTCCTCAAGAGACAAATCCACATGAGTACGCCTGAAACACTGCCCCCTGATGGAAAGAATCACAGCATCAGCAATGACCATATCCAGGACGATAGCCACGAGGATAGCCACACGATGCTTTCGCTTTTCTTCGGCATTAAAAACAATTACACTTCTTTTCCTTTTCAACACTGCACATGCGCCAGGAGGAATGCAAATTTCTCATTAAATAAAAACCAAATTAGCTTTTGCATACTCTCCATCAATAAGTAAACCCCGAAATTTTAGGCTAAAATAATTGTTTTCTTCTTATTTCAAATCAACAAATATTACATAAAATGAGAGTATCTTTTATCATATATTGCGTTATTCAGATAGCTTAAAAATACGTGAAACATTTATAGTTATAAAGGAAATGACTAAGTAGGCCAAGACAAAACTTCTAGATATTTTGTTGTGTAAATACAAAAGCATATCAGCTTGTATTTTTAAGATAAGTATGGCCACAAAGCAAAGCAATTTTTAATCGATGAAGGAACATCAAGAAAGGTGGTAAATGGAGCAAACAACCGGAAAATTACAAATTACCTTAAGAAGAGATTGCGGTGTAAAGCCAAGAAAGAATCTAACTATAATCATTTACAAGAAAGCAAGCTTAGCACAAGTGAGAGCCTTTATTTTCTGTCTACCTCTAAACAAACCATCCATTTCTTTCATCATCAGTTACTTCGGATGAGGATGAAGATTGAATTTATATCTGGAGAAGAAAAGGTGTATAACAATAATAAATTTTCAAACCTTTTGAACAAAATTAAAAATCAAACTCAGGCTAAGATAGAATTGAAGCATCAGATAGATTAAAAAGGATTGTTATCTATGACGTTTTACGAAATATAGGTAATATAGAGAAAAATATACCAAACACTTTCGATAGAATTAGGATCGGAAATTAAAGAGCAAAAGCCAAAAACCATCGTATAATGAAAATTTAAGAACAATCTTAACCGATGTATGTCATTCCCTTTGATTGTCGGAAGAACAATACTCTAAAACTCGATGTCCTTTCAACTTCTCGAGTTTGAGTTCTGGATATTTTTTATTTAAGAAATGGAAGCTAGCTAGAGCTGCATTATTCACAGTTAGAACACTGTCGATAGTTCAGTTACGTATGGAATTTCAGAACCAAAACGGCAGCTAGAGAGGATACCATATAGACTTCGATAAAATTATAATATTTTACAAAATGTGATTTTCAGATTTTTAACGTTAACAGTAAGAGGTCTTTTTCACTGCACCCTATTCTGCAAATAATTATTAAATTCGTATCAACTAGATGCAATGTCCATACTGGTTAGCGTCGCTGACTCCCGAGACGAAGGGCCCTGGTTCAAATGCCGGAGAAGGTCTGACTGTTTGTAAATGTATGGTGTCGGTGCGGCATGGCGGCACTTTAAATATGCGGCAAGCCGAAAGCCCTCTCGTGTGGTTTGGTGGGAGGGGAGAGGTTAGGAGACCCTCAGATCCGTCCCCTCAGGGTGTTGTCCATCAAAATTGGGGGCGGAACTGAGCTAAATCGCACTGTCACTGTAAGGTGTTCAAAGCTGTTGCCAACGGCAGATGTAATTTTACCCTTCTTCCGATAAGAATATTCATCGGCTTAGGCTGATATTACTGTCAGATAAGTGAGCATAAGTAACAACAGTTACTATCAGACAAGTGAGCATAAGTAACAACAGCAACACAAATGTAGAATGGAAGATTATGAAACAGAAGAGGTATAGTATAAATGAATATAATATTGGATTTGAATGGCGAAAATATCATTAATAATCAATTCGATAAGAAAAGATTCTTATACAATATATATTTTTGCAAGGTATAAACTCTGTCAAAAATATACTTTTCATTAATTAAAGTTAGAACGAAGCTAAATTAATTCACAAAATGTCATTATTTAAAAAGATAAATTAAAAAATGAAAATTTATGCTCGTGGCTGTTGAAATATACATTTGAGTCTTGTATAAATATATTTTAATAAAGCATGCAAAATTTCCACGACAGCGAGTAAAAACAAATGATAATCTTGAGTCATTAATTCATATTCTACTTCAGGAATCATCCAGTGTAATTTCCAGACTACTGAGCTGGAAGACACTCAACACATCGAGGGTCTTAATAAGACTGAATTCTACTTTAGTTCTTACCCTTTTTTTAATGAGAATCTTTTCGAATAACAATAGTAATCTCCACTGCGAGAAACTAAGATTGATTGCTTCGTTACCTGTGCCTCCAGAAACTTATGGCGCACCAAAGTTTTATTGCAGTAATAAATTTGATGTTGATCACTTTCGCAAACTACTGTCTCGAAAGACAATTCATGTTGCCACAGGCTCAGAGCTAAAACCTTAAGAAAGGGCTAGAATAGAACTTCTTTTCTAGATAAGCTTAAACCTCGGGCACTAAAAAGTTACTATCTCAGCACTTTTCTTAAACTATCTTATTTTTAGTTCCATTTTTTTATTTTTATAGGATATACGTTAGATGAACACTCAAAATAAATGGGTTTTAAATATGTGCATTGGCTGTTTCGCAGGTTTTGAAAGAAGCAGATAAAATGACTTTTCTTAAGTTAATTAGGTAAAAATATAAAAAGAAGTAAAGCAGAAAAGCATAGACAGAATATAAATTCTGAAATCTAATTAGTTTTCACGCATAATAAGTTAAGATTTTTCTGAAATATTTATTTTTTACTCCAGCACAAACGTTACCGAAAATATGCTTTTCATTCGTAAATGACAAAAAGAAAATAAAAGAATATAAGAGGTGTCATCATTATCAGTTACATCATTAAAAAGTCAATGTCATCATCATTAATAAAATTTTCGTGTTCTTAATTTTCCATAGCTTGATTCATTGAAATAATATTAACAAAACTTTTTTTAAGGTAGGTAAAAAGTGAGAGACCTAAAATAAATTTAAAATGTTTATATGTACTCATAATTTTTATGAAACTGTGGAGTATCATTTGATTTTAATTTTACGTTATGTTACCTTTTCTATCAAACCTCATTTCATTTCCCTACCAGAATACAAATTTTCAGCACGCGCGATGTTCGAATTAGATAGGAAGAAAGAAGTATTTAAAGGAACCTTTTTAGGCAAAATCAGAGCTTGTTCTTCCTGCTTGACGGCCACCTTGCTAACTTTGATTCTGTAGCAATTCGTATTCTGCTGCTTTGATGTATTCTTACCATTAAGGCGAGTTGGACACCCTATACTTGTCAGGACTGAGTGTTCGATGCATGTTCTTGGCAAACATCTTCGTGAAACTCCGTAGATCTTGAACAGGGAGCTGAATGCAGCTATGTTCGGTGGTAGGATACTGTGATTAAGTTGGAGAATAACTGCACTTGAAGGGGATTTAAAATCCTCTTTTATTAAATTACTATTATTACCAACTCGGGAGGGATACAGAAAGTAAAGACCACACTTGGGTCTAAAATGAACAATTAAATAATATTTAAACTAAAGCTAACTAGAACTTAAATAGTCGTTGCTCGCAGAGCTATACGCGAGGTTGGCCTCTAACGAAATGGTGCGTAGCAAGATTTACTAATACTGACGCACTTGGATTTATTTCAATAAGCAATCACGTAGCAAGCACTACGGCTTAGAATTTAACTGCTAGCTGGTCAGGCGAACGTCGAACAGAATGACCGTGATCTGAGACTAAAAGCTCTCTCACACTGAGAGGTTTCTACCTCTGGTTTAAATAGTCATTGGCTCCACTTCAAAATTAGCATAAGCTGAAAACGCGCGCTTCTTCTGACGGGAAGTTGAAACTCAGAAGAGATAGAAAGATTTAAATTAAAATAAAACTTGGTAAACTTCAGCGCAGCATGAGACTTATCTGAAGAGAAAGCTACCCCGGAAAAGTTAAAATATAGGAGTACACGCATTTAATAAATAGATATCTCGTAAGTGCTTTTGCTTTCCAGGAAACTCGAGAAATAAAAATTACCAGAATGTTCTCATTCATGATAAAAAAGCTTATAAAAGCTGAAGGAAACCATATCAATTCATTGTTTTAAATGAACTGTATTTTAGGCTGTTATTGATTGTAGCGAATTCACTGTGAGATCGAATTAGCTTTCACTGTGTTTTCAATTGAGTTCTATTCAACGTTTTAGTAGTTTAAAATATAACTACTGTGACATAATGTGATATTGTACGAATATCTGCAAGGAAATTTCAGCATTTTGTTTCATTTCTTGGAATAGGGATAAATGTTATTAACTTTTTATCAACTTGTGCATTCAACCCATTACGAACCCGTACGCACGCAACAATATACCTTCTGTGTTAAATTGAAACTTTCTTTCAAACGTATTTTCCAGTTCTGATTCCGATTATTAATTCAATTCATATGAAATCAGACAACTTTTAATTGCGGTGTAATCAATTAAATTCAAAGCAGCATGCTAAAATGAATTGTAGTTTTGACTTCAAATCGTAGCTTATTATTTTGATAATTGAACTATAGTTAAGAAATCGTGAGCGCGGCAAGTAGAAATCAAATGTGTCTAGCTTAACAGAATCTTCAGGAGGAAATGTAGTCCGAAGCAAATATTTTCCCTTTCCTTTTCCATCATTTACTTTTTAACGTTTTCTTAGTTTCTTTATATACGTATGCCAAAACCCGTTTTAATAGTTTTGACCATATCCTCCAGACGAAGCCCTTTAAATGCGTAGCCGTTTGAGCTGTAAAACGTTGGAATGATGAAAGCAATGCCTTTTGAACGCCAGAGTGCAAAGGGAATATAAAACCTTTTCTTAACCTGTTTCATGATGCCAGAAAAAATTTTCTGCTGGGGATTTTAGATATTGGTAAACATGTAAACTAAACTGCCAGCTATATAAATAACAGCATCTAACTTCTTTCTTCATCTATAAATAAATTATGCGACGTATATCCTTTAATCGAATGGGATATCTGCAGCCATGTCGTATACAAATACGCACAGCGTATTACTCTCAAATAACTGCCTCGAATCTAAAGCGAAGCAAAACAAAATGGCGATCAGTTAACATCTAATGCTAAACACATCTCGCGTTTTATTTACAAAATAGGCCTGTAGGGGTTGAACTGATAAGTCACAGATATCTTTTATTGTTTCTCTGAGATTATTTTAAGTTTTTAACTTTATATCTTTGTTGGTGCAGAAACAGGGTGTTTTATTTACTTCTTCCTTTGCACCAACCTCCTGATGACAGTACAAAGAGATATGTAAATTTCGTTTCTCTTTTTGGATTTTGAGATGTTTTGCCCCCGTTTTCCTGCACACTTCTGCTTTTTTGGTTTCTGCACACTATTCTTAATTGAATGTGAGGAGAATTTTAAACGTATTTTTAATTTAATTTATATTACATTATATATATATATAGATATAGATGTATATATTACCTAAAGCTATTTTTATCTAACATTTTATTCATATTATTTATATTTTAGATGCGATTCTTCCTTAAAATTAGAAATTTGCAGGAAATAATTTATGGAATTTATATAATTAGAATGGGTTTCGTCTGGCAAATATAAGATAGCAAGCACTAAACTCATTCTTGCAAGAGGAATTGAGAAACGTTCATTATAAGAGATAACACGCAGTTTCATTCTCCGCGTGGAAACACAGATAAAAAGGCGAGAATTATCCTATTAAAGCAAGATACGCGGAGCTATTCAAGATACTAATACTATTAAGATTGCTATGGAGACTTGAAACTACCCACATGTATATTTAAAAGTAGACTTGATTGTGGTTTAACAAAGAATTTGTGGTGTTGCTTGGATACTAGAGTCACATACTTCCAATTGTTATAAATGCTTAGATTCTACCACATATTTTTTCTTAATTTACACAACTTCTACTTTGTACACTGCGAAAAAAAAGGACAGTTCGTTCTATAAGTTCTATATCTCTCCTTCAAATGGACCAATTGACGACATTCAAATTGCGTTTTTCATATCTCGAAAGCCCGACTTATGATATATATTAGATTTTAATATAGCATCACTCTACCATAGGTATTTTGATACAAATCGAACTTTTTCTGAAATGGTATGCCATTTTTCTACCATATTTCGATTCTACGACTCGAATTTTGCCAAAATATTACATTTTGTAAAATTTGGTGCCAAATGTACGAAGAAATTGAAAAATTTACCTTGACGCATTTTTTTCAATTTTCGCAAAGAATACTTGCCGAACTTCCTAATTTATAGCAACCTATTTTCCCTTTCTTTTTTTTATTGCAGACGAGCGGAGAAAAAGTTGTCCTTTATACTTTCAAATAATTTTAACAAAGTGATTAAACCACAATTGTGTTATCATCGCTTTTAAAAAATACGCCAAATTTGGAAGCTCGCAAATATATAAATTCACATATATCTTAGGAAATTTTGAATGAAAAGCGCTATTTTTTGCAAGTATGCTTAGAAATAGATCTACCTTAGGATGACGGTAAAAATTTTATAGATTATAATTCAAATTTTTTTTTCGAAAATTAAAAAAAAAATTATTTAAAAATATAAATTTAAAAAATAAATCACAAGAAATGTGCCAATTTTATTTGGAATGAATCTAAGTTTTGAAATCTAAAAGGAGGAATCAAGGAAGCTTAATAAAAAAAGAGATATTAATAAACATATAGCAAATTCAAATAACACTGAAGAGCTAAAATTTTGAGAGCTAATTTTTTAAAAAACTACTCGTGCGAGTTTTAGAGAAAATGGTATTTGGGCATAATTTGAGTCGTAGAATCGAAATATGGAAAAAACGTGGTATGTCTTTTCCGAAAACGTCCGATTTGGTGTCAAAATGCCTATATTAGAACACTATATAAATCTAATACATATCCTAAGTCGCACTTTCGAGACATGAAAAACGCAATTTGAATTTCATCAATTTGCCCAGTAGAACGGGAGTCATAGAACTGCCCCAGTTTTTTTTTCGCTGTGTACGTTTTTTCTCCTATCTTTTGGTAACAAGTAAGAGTTATGAATGTCTGTATTAATTATACTATATAGCTTAGAAACATATGTTTGACTGCTTTTTAATTTGTTTTCTCGGCCAGAATGTTTTTGTTTTGAATTCTCTCTCGGCTAATGATATAGCCTCAGACATTAAAACAATTTGGATTTTTCTCAAACATGTTTTATATGTAATACAATGTTGTTTTTTCTAGAGCGGATGGTTTTGCCACCTGTGCAAATATTTTGAATTACCCCATTTTGTCAGCCTGCACTGTCGTTAGGTTTCTTGAAGGAGTAAGTTCCTTGAAGTGTTCTGCCTCCACCGAGATTCGAACACTTTACCTCCCAATTGCTAGCTTAATGTGCTTCCATTTACTCTAAGAAAGGTAAGGTGTTACATATAGAGAGAAAATACCTTACAGGTCAACTTAAATGTTTCATAAATATTTGTACCAAAATAAACTTTATAATATATCACATTTCTGCATTAGTTTCGTTGACTTTTTATAGAATCCGATATCTTACTGTTAAATGAAGATACATAGGAATTTACACTTAAGCATTGTGTCTTCAAATTTTCTTGTTATGAATGACAGTTTGTTTGTAAAATATTACGTTTCGAATTATATTCTCCTAACTAAATTTCAAATATCTACTTTAGACACCATACGACTTTCCCGTACGACTACTAAATTACACATATTTTTTTGTTACATTTAATTTAAACTTATTTTCACGAATTCTATTAAAGATGTATTTCTCATTCTTCAGTTCTCACTTTGAAGCAAGGCAAAAATGCAAAGCATCTTCTTTAAAAATTGCAAAATACAAAAAAAACTTAAAACACCTAATACAGCTAAAAAGAGCTAAAAAAAATTTTACAATTAAAATTAGAGTTTCTTCACAAAAATAAGCATTTCGGTAAGCGGGCAGGTAGACAGATTTTTTGGTGCACAAATTTTAAATTTACTTCTGGTCACATAAAGCGAAAAGTCACTCTAGTTGGTGCACAAACTGACTTAATTCACTATTCTCCTAAGAGTTTCAAGTGTAAATGAATGTCGGCTTCGTTAGGTTGAGTACCACTTAAAAAACTTTTAAATTGTTGATAATTATGTACCTATTGCATGCAGATTAACTAAAGGCAGGAAAACGTTAAACGGAGCATAAGAACAACATACTTCAATCATTTTTAAAGCAAAAAGGGAACGATTTATCAAAATATAAGAATAAAGAAACTCAGCTTGCTTAGCCGGGTAACGGAGTGGGTACATATATATACACTGCTGGCCACCGTAAATGCAACACCCTGAAGAAAGCATGCAAATAACATCAAATTTACAACATGCATTAGCGGAGGTGAGATATGCAAATGATTAGAATTTCAGCGCAGACGCACATCACGCCCGTCAAAGCGCTATTTAAGGCGTGGAGTTTTCGACGATTTCAAGTTCGGCAATTGTGTTTTTCTTGTGGTTTTTTTTTTTTTTTTTTTTTATTCAAAAAAACGATCAATTATGCCTCGTAGTAAACAGTAAACAGCGATCATCGTTTGATCAAGTATCTGAGTTCGACGGAGGAAGGATAGTGGCCTAATATACCTAAAAAATATACCAAAATTAACAGCAGAAAAATAAACGAAGAAAAGAAATTCAATTAAATTTGGTGTAATGTCATGAAGAGACATCATCTGAATTACAATCACTTAAACTGTAAACCCTTGCGTTTCTGTATTGAAAACTAGCTGATGAACTATACTAAAGTTTTCCAACTATGACACTTAATCCAAAATGTTTCAAATCCTCCTCGTCGGAAGGAAAAACTCAATGTTAAATCAAAATATATTGTCATATTAATCTTATTATCTTAAATCTTAAATCTTATTTAGGATATTCGGAGTTTATTGGTATTAAATTTTACTTTTTTGGGGTCTGTAGGATCATGTTCTCTTGGCCACTTAAACACTACTATATCCTACAAAGGAACCTGGAGATTTCTCGCACAGGCGTAAGGAAACCAACAAAGAAGAAGGGTAAAAATAACCCTTTATTATTATTTATTCAACTCTGAACAGAAATATACGTATTTTGTGCTTACAGTAACACCGAAAACTTGCGTGGAACTTAAGAATCGTTACACAATAAATTCATGGCTAAGCAGTTGTGCTGAACAAGCGCTTTAAGTTAGTTTAGGCTAACTAGGTTAACTCGACAACGTACCCGGCGTGATAATTATTTAAATGGCAAAAAGGCGTATCAGAAACTCTGAGGAACTGCAAGGACAGACTCGTGACGTGCGCTGGCTAGCGAAATCACGCTGTCTATAAACTCCAATGATTCAATGTTTGAATACTCAATTTACTAAACTTTAAGTTTCCATCCTGGCGAGGAAATGCGAGGGGAAATTGAGGAATTAAGAAAAGGTAACAAAATTTTGAATAATTGGTTAATTGAACTAAGGGAATCCCTACAGGTCTTTGTGAAAAATGGGTTCTAAATTTCTTACTTTTAGTCTCTCTC
>KK112306.1:132110-152486 GCA_000611955.2 Stegodyphus mimosarum
TTTAATAAGGCCGACTGCCGATTGCAGCCGAAAAGGGAGGTGCACATGTACATGGTATAGCAGTCCCGTATGCAAAATCACAACTTTCTGAGGCTTTTCGTATTTGAGTTATACCAGATACATTCATTCGTATGTACACTGCGCAAAAACAAAGGGGGGACAGTTTTATATCTTCCGTTCTACTGGGCCGATTGACGAAGTTCAAATTGCATTTTTCATGTCTCGAAAGCGTGACTTAGGATATGTATTAGATTTATATACAGCATCGTTCTAACATAGGCATTTTGACACAAAACAGGACTTTTTCTGAAATGACATGCCACTTTTTTTCCATATTTCGAATCTACGACTCAAGTTATGCCAAAGTACTAAATTTTGGAAAAATAGCACGAGTAGTTTTTAAATATATGCCTCTCAAAATTTTAGCTCCTCAGTGTTAATTCAGTTTACTATGTATTTATTAATATCTCTTTTTTAATAAAACTTATTTGATTCCTTCCTATGCAGTTTGAAATTTAGGTTCATTCCAAATAAAATTGACCCATTTTTTATGATTTATTTTTTAAATTTGTATTTTCAAATAATTTTTATAAATTTTTCAAAACATTTTGAATTACAACCTATAAAATTTTTACAATCATCTTAAAGTAGATGTATTTCTAAGCATAACTGCAAAACATTAGAGCTTTTTATTCAAAATTTCCGAAGATATATGTGAATTGATACAGTGGCACGTTTTGAAATTTGCCATATTTGTTGAAAGCGATAATAGCGGAAATGTGGTTTACGTACTTTGTTAAGATTATTTGGAAGTGAGAAAGATATGATTTTTTTTTCCGCTCATCCACAATGTAAAAAGGTAGGAACGATGTGACTTTTTTTTCCGTCCTGCACAATGGAAGGGATAGGAAAATAGGTTACCACGTATTAAGGAGTTTGCCAAGTGAATTATTCTTGGCGCAAACTGAAAAAAAAATTGCCAAGTTAAATTCTTCGTGAATTTCGCACCAAACTTTACAAAGTTTAATATTTAGGCATAATTTGAGTCGTAAAATCGAAATATGAAAAAAAAATGGCATCTTACTTCAGAAAAAATCCGATTTTGTGTCAAAATACCTATGTTAGAACAAAGCTATATATAAATCTAATATATACCATGAGTCGCGCTTTCGAGACATTGAAAACGCAATTTGAATTTCTTCAATCGGCCCATTGGAACGGGAGATGTAGAACTGTCCCATTTTCTTTTCCACAGTATACGTAGAGGCGTTACGATAAAAATCCATTTTAAATCCATTTTACAATCAGGTTTGGATATTACCTTAAATTTTTTAGATTACTTCCTTTACTTCGTAGAAGGAAGTAAAAAAAATCAAATTTACAGATTTATACAAAAATGCAAAGAGCTATGAAACACTGACAACAGAATATTATCCCTGAAAAATGATTTCTTTATTGTAACAGAAAATTTTCAATACTATTAACTCTAATTTCTAACAAATATCTAATACATATATTTATATATTATATAAATATATATATATGGTTATATCTGACATATATCTGGTTGTATCTAACAAAAGCTGTATGCATTTAAATATTTTCTGAAGTTTTCATATAGAAACAAAGAAAAATGTAAATATGCCTGAGAAGCGTAAGTATTTTGATAGTATAACAATACAATTGATTTATTACACCAAAATATATTTTCTACAAACGAAATTGCATGTTTACATTAGAACTAAGCCCATTTAACTAAGTTAGTATTGAAACTAGCTGCAGTTCTCAGAAGCAACTCTTTGTTGTGTTATAAATTAGATTACAGAAAACAACACAGTAGCGTATTCAGATGTTCGTTTCTAAATGGATTAATATGTGTAAAATCCGACGATACAAATTTATTTACGAATTCCTAGAACAATTAAATTTCAATAGAAAACGTTACAGCTGGTATTATTCTACTATGTAATATTTATAAACACTTCTTAAAAGACTGCTTTAATAAATATCGTTTGCAAAATGAAGCCTTCTAAACATAGTCTATATGTTTTTCGTATACAAGCATTTTACGTCTAGTATGTCTCTAATATATATGCAGAGTGCAATAATAATGATAATAAAAAAAAATCTGAAGCCTTTTCAGATTTTACATTACCCCCAAAGAGGCGTTTTTTTAACGTTCTGTGTGTTGCCTTTATTTATTAAATATCATGTTCTTCGCACTTAAACCATAAAATTCAGTTCAACAGCAATAATGTAAAATAATTCTAAAATGAGTATATCTTTACAGTTTCTGATACATAGTCTCGCGCTGGAAATAATTTTTACTACAGTGTTGCCATGGCTCACTTTTAAATCGTTCAGTTGAGTAATTAAAAATTCGTTAAAGGTTTACAAAATACCAAATAGATAATAAATCAAATTCCAAATTTGGGCTTCCAGATGCCCATATTCGAGTGGGTAAGGAACGTTATTCAAAATTTGATGGCTCTAGGTACCGTTGTTTTATCACAATGCGAGAAACATGTTTAGATTTAAGCAGATTCTTCATTATTTAATTTCTGTAAATGTAATACATGGCTCTAATATTTGGTGGCAACAATTTGAAAGTGAACCAATATTTCAACTCAAAATGCCGAAACGAAATTAATAATCCTTCTGGGCAAATTGCCCCTCTGGACTAATAGTAATAGTAATAAAATATGATAAAAAAAATAAAAGAAAACAAGAAAACAATGATAATAACATAATAATAATAATAATAATCAGAAAATAATAGCACTGATGATACTGCTAATATTAATATATGCCGTTCATTGAAATTGTTACTGAAGTCACAGTTACTGAAAGCTGATGGTGAATTTGATTTTGAACGCGGGTACTAGTATTACAATACGTATTACACTAATACAGACTACGAGATGTTATTGTTACGATAGATTAGTATAATATACATATTTTTTCTTAATTTTTTCTATGAACTTAAAATATTCTAGTAAGCAAATTAATATTTTAACATGTTTTGCATTAGCACAGATAAGGCTCTTTTAGTACGCTGTTTCTTTTTAGCGAAGTTTCATCAAAGACTTATAAGTCAAAGCAATTATGAAATCTTCTCTAACAAGTAAGAAAGTTTTCTTTAACATAAATAGAACAAAAATTAAATTAACAAATTTTACAGACATGTAAACTTGGAGATCATGCAAAAGAATTTACACAGATAGTTTGGTAAGTCATAAATATCCTCAGGCTTAAGGATTAAGCAACAACTGTAAGAATACTTCCAAAGATAAAAAAATACAATATCTTTCCAGAAAGTTTTTTTCTTTACTTCCAGTGGCCGGTACTAGTCGTTAGAGGTGTTTGGCACTCTGATGCCGGAACATGTGGTCACTTTACTTTGAAGTATATAATAGGTGGGCCACGGTTGCCTCCTACGAGTGACAGACAATTTACAACCGTGCCTTCTCCGGGATTCGAATCCGGAGCCTTCGGTACCGTAGTCAGGGTCACTAACTACTTTCCCGTTTGGGCGGCTCTGTCCAAAAAGTAAGGAGACTAAATTTTTCGCTCCAAGCAGAAGGCCAAAGGTGTGAAGTTTGCGGGCGGTAGGAGTGATGGGCGCTGTCAGGTACAGAGTCTGGAGGTAGACAGTTGGCCTTAAGCCTTTGCAGCGCAGAGATCGCTCGCGTTTAAATGTCACGGATTTTAATGTGACGTTAAGATTTCAAAATGCATCCTAATGTTATTAACCGACGCCAAGACATTTTGACTTGTTCATCGCGAACATAAGCATTCCCTTGTCTCTCTCAGTAACATGTGACATGACGTCAGATCACGTACCACTGCTGGCTTACCTCGGCGTCACTAAGCCCAAGGACTTACCTCAGTAAAAATATATATAAATATTTATAATATCTTGATGACTACTCCATTGGATATTGGCTCCCTAAAACCAATATAGTCATAGATAATGCTATTGAAAACTTCTATAAATTCCTCCCTAACGATAAATTTCAAGTCATAAAAGGGGTTGACTGCAACTCAAGTACAAACCCCCGCCTAAAATCAGGGAGATTATCTCTTTCCGAAACCGTCTTCCTAAAGACTTTGGTCGAACTTCAGACTACACGATCAAGACGGAGATCGACCAGCTTAGTCGCAAGATTAAACAACATATTCAAGCTCACAGAAGCAGTATGTGGCAAAACAAAATTGAGGCGTTGAACTACGACGCTGGCGGCTGACAAAGTCAATAAAACAGCCAAACGCATGCAAAACTCTCTCAAATGCGACGCATTTATTCCGATACGGAAAAGGCTAAACGTTTCGCAGATCACTTCTCGGGATAAATTATTCCGAAATCTTTGCTCAAGGAATCGGACACCGACGTTGTGGATTCCGTGCATAGCTGACTCAGCTCTCTCAGTGCACATAACAGGAGCAATTTCGCCACTCCGCATGAAATTAAAATTATAATTAAATCCCTGAAACCTAATAAGACCCCAGAAAAAGATGAAATCATTAATTAAATGCAAAGAAATGCCGTTCAAGCTTATTTGCAAATTAATGGGCATTTTCAATGCTTGTCTCCACAATCATTATTTTCCGTCGACCTAGAAGCAAGCTAACGTCTTTATGATTCCTAAACCAGGAAAATCACAAAATATCCCGGTCTAACTACCAACCATTTAGTTTGCTATCCTAACTAAGCAAGATTCTCGAGCGGCTTATTTACAGAATGCAGGAAAATCTGGACTTTCTAGCTGATCATCAATACGGTTTTAGGAAAATCTCTTCGCCTCCACTCGGTATGGTTCGCCTCATGGAATTCATTCGTTCTGAAAAATTCCATTCGTTTGTACACAAAACAATGAGTGCCGCAATCCGTGACGTGGCGAAAGCTTTCGACCGAATCTGGTATCCAGGACTTACAAACTGATTCATCTCAGGATTCTTCTGGAACTGATTTTAATGATCAAATCATTTCTGGAAAATAGGACTTTTACCCTTAAGTGTAGGAAAGAAATTTTCAGTGTCAAGCCTATTCACGCGGTTCTGTTATTTCAAGTGACATTTCTGATTTTAGTGAAATTTTACTAATACCCTTCTTGTCTGTTACTCCAACGATACGGCTGTCGTCGTCAAATCGAGAATACCAAACCATGGCTTAGCAAAAATGTAGGAGAAAATTCCAAAAATCGGAATATGATACAACAAGTAGAAGGCATGCATTCAACTAGAAAAATCAAAAATATTGCTAATAAGGAAATATAAGAAAAGGGACATTATCACGTCGGAAGTTAAGCTCTTCGGTGCCCAAGTCCTGAGGGTGAATTCTGCGAACTATCTCAGTATCACCTTCAACAGAGATTTCGCTTGGTCTGACCACACGCATAGAGTGTCTCCCAAAGCTTATAGCACTGTATTCAGGCTTTTTCCACTACTAAAACTCTAACATATTTCTCTCAACTCGAAAACGAGACTGTATACTTCCATCATCCGTCCGTTTATTACTTACGCGTCTCAAGCATCGGCGAAACGAAATTAAATGACTAACAGAATGAAACGAAAACGAAATTAAACGACTTCAGTCTCTTCAGAACAAGATTCTACATTTCATCACCAATGCTCCCCACTTTGTCTTGAATAGAAGTAATCGGACCTTAAAACTGAAGCAATACAAGATTTTATCAATAAACTGAATGAAGCAACAGGACCATCAGTAATAACGGTGCAAATTTTGTTAATGCACTACCCTACGAAATTTTATCAAAGGATAAGAAAATAAGACAGTTCGCTGGGCGTGTTTTGCATTATGACATCCGTGATCAGAAAGCGGACCTCACAAACTGAGTTCTCTGAAGCGTAGATTTCATCTTCTACTCAATATAGGAATTCATTTAGTACTTCAGCACATAGACTGTAATATATCCGGACAGTAATTTTATGATCTAATGCTCTGAATTCGTCACGCCTCCTCAAGTGACGTAGCAAACTACTGTCTGGCCTTCTCCTTTCCTGGCACTCCAATCAAGCATCTTCTCTAAAAGAACCAAGGTACTTCACACACTTTTCTCCACCTATTTCTGCTGCCCTCGAGGAAACTTCGCTGATGTTTCCCACCTCCGCCAGGCCCGTTTGGGACTCATTAAGTAAATGGTAAGAGCAGGCTAAGAAATATCCTGCTATGGACCAGTATGATGCAAAGTATCAGAGTATTAGACTGCAGCGAGGTGTCGAGGAGCGACGTGGCCGTTACTTTTGTTTAAAACTTAAGAAATCGGCTACCGAAGTGCTCGCCATATTATAAGAAGGTTGCTGGATGGATTCCTTGTCCAAAGCTCAAGTGCTTAGGCGGCACAATGCCTTCAAAGTCGGAAGAGAGACGTCGATGACGAACAACGCGCTAGGCGTTCATCAAGTTCAACTCAAACGTCGGACAACGTTCATCACGTTCATCTCAAACGTCGGACAATGTGGCTAAAATTTAAGTATTTCTGGACTGTGATCGTCGGATGTGTGTCTGAAGGATTGCAGATACGTTGGTATTTACAAAATGAATTATGCATCAAATCGTCAGGGAAGAACTTCAAAAGATGAAAATTTATGTCAAAGGATCCGGATATGTTCGGTCCAAATCCTTGGCTGTTTTCAAAGATTTGGACCGAAGAACAGAAAGAAAAACGTGAGTCTCTTTCACATCAATTGTTGAAGAATGTAACAAGTAACCCTAATTTTTGGAAGCAAGTGATTACCGTTGACGAAAGAGGGATTTTTCAATATGATCCCAAAACAAAGAGATAGATGGCATAGTGACATACGCCCGGATCTCCTTGTCAAAAGAAGACTTTTGTGAGCAAATTAAAACTGAAGTCCATGCTCATTACCTTCTCTGACACCAACTGAATAGTGCACAAAGAATTTGTGCCATCCTGATAGATAAATAATGCAGATTTTTACAAGAAAGTGCTTCAAAATTTAAGGAACCAATTAGCGTGCATCCTCCAGGAGTTCACAAGGAATTGAATTCTGCACCACGGTAATGCACCAATCCACAAATCCTTCAAAGCGACTCTGATCCTGGCAAAACATCGATTATATTTCTATTCTAGTTTATTTCATATACGTCCTCAGGACATTGTCATATTTTCAGCAGGCATAAGTATTATTGTATCAAAAACATAAACTTTAAAAGCAAGTGAATAAGTCTTAAACCACAATAAACATCATACAGTATCATAACACTATACGTTCACAAATCATCTTCAAATATTATCAGCTAAAGTAACTAATGCAATTTATACACATTAACTGTCCTTATTAAATTTGTCTCTGCGTTTAGTATAGGGCTTATTCAGTTCTTTTCATTTATAAGTATGTGAAACTTCTCTTGTAACTTTTTGTAATGATATATTTTTAATATTTCAGGAATATTTAATGTAAATTTGATCAACTAACATAAAATCCATTAAATTTAGTTATAATTATTAGCTTTTAATAAATTTACTATTATTCATGTCATTATACCTCAGAAGCTTCCGATTTCATTTAAAATATCGCTAGTGTCAATTAATTCTTAACCGCACGTAACAGAAAATTGGTTAAGTGTTTTCATTACATACAATTTCGTTACAATTATATTTTACGTCTTCTGCCTCTGAAAGTATCGAATTCTGCTTTCATTGATAATATAATAATTAGTGCTGAAGCGCAATTACCTGAATAATTGCAATGGCCAACAAAATTAGAGAAGCACCCTTTTCAAACGCTTATACTCAAACAGTTGAATAACATTTTAAGCAGGCTAATCATTATTAAGAAGGATCGTTTAACGGTAATAAATTATTCAACAATCCTTGTGTGCCGCCTAGGCGGTATAGTAGTTAGGGGATCCCGAAGGGCCCGGGTACGAATCCCGGAGATAGCATGGATGTTTGTAAATGCATAGCGGCATAACGGCACTTTAAAAATGCTAAAGACAAAAGTCCTCTCGAGAGGCTGATGGTAGAGGAAGAGGTGTGGGAGAACCTTGGACCCGTCCCCTGGGGGTGCTCTTCTTCCAAATGGGGGGACGAAAATGAGAGACGTCGTAATGTCTCTTTTATGGTGCTATCGATATTTTCCAACGACAGGAGCATCCTTTCTCTCCTTGCCACGATGAGTTGTGTGGGCTTGTTCTGATGTCACTATCAGGTGCAAGTGGGATACGTCACAACAACAACACGATCCTTCTGAATAATGATTAACCTGTTTGTAGAAGCCTAAACCAGCAATAAACATTCATGAGAAAATCATGTAAAACAGATGATTGTTTCAGAATTATATCCTAGCTCATGAGAAGCAAAGCAATGCATCTGTCTCATGAACGTACTAAAGCAAAATAGATTTTTTATCCCGTCGAGAAGCAAACATAAGGTTGAATATTTGTCGAAATTAACGGATAGAATCGTCGTCACTGAAGGCATCCGAAAAATAATGGCATGCTTGTAGATTCATTTCCAAGAGATAGGAAGTGCTCGAAGAGGTTATTCTCAAAGAACAAAACCTTTTCAAGAGAAAACACTTATAAATTACTAATGGTAACGATTATTGTAAAAGCAATCCTTGTTATGTTAAATTGCCATCGAGCTGCAAAGACAACTTTTAACAGCAAGCAAGAGAAGATTATCGACACAAACACTACACAGGCGCCTTCACGCATATAGATTTTATTCATATATCCTGGTTTTTTTTGTACCCGTGACCTACCATTACGCACGGAGCGAAGAAACTACACTTTAAAATAGTGTTGTTGGAGAAATTTCATGTGCAATGAAGTTCTGTCCTCCGACAGATTTTGCCTAGAGCCGGATACTCCACGACTTTTGATTAGGGCAGAACACAGCCCCTGATACAATTCACTGCATACCAAAGAAAGGTGTTATTTTGTAGAAAATGGTACGTTTGTTTTAACAGACATAAATTTAGGTTGAGCGTACTGACTTAAACGACATTCGAAATGGGTCTCTAACCAATACACAGAAAAACCTTTATACCAGGGGTTTTCAACCAGCAGCGATTCGGATTTCATATTTGCAAGGGGGGAATTGTGGTTAGGCTTTTATTTACCTGCTAAGTATTTAGCTTTATTTTATGAAAATAAAAAGCTAATTTTTTTCATGTTTTATATATTTATCAATATTTTTATACTTTTTTACTTAATTTAGAAGTCATATTACAAAGAATGAACGTAAATAAATGTATAGGTATTTTTTAAGTTTGTGAATGGAAAGGGAGAATGATTATCTAACAATTGTGAAAGGTGTGCATGGAGCAAAAGGTTTGAGAACTACCACGTTATGCCCTTGGTTGCGTTTTATTTACTGCTATTCGCGACTTAATACGTTTTAGCATCTGAACGCTCGACCTTATAAAGCTATAAAGCACACCCTGAAAATCAGATGTTTGAAGTTGAAACAATCGTGCACATAGAATGGTTAACTTGCTCTTCGGATATGAATCTGACACAGCATTATTAGAGTACATTAGACAGAGCCATAGCTACCAGAAAACAACCTCCATTGATGCGTCTTTAATTGCAATATGGTCTTTTCGAAACGTGCGGGCAAATTCCGCAAACCCTCATAACCCACTTAATTAATCCAATTTCTCGCATGCGAGAAGCTGTCTTACAAGCTTTAGGTGGTCATAGCGTTCATTAGACAGTTAACAAGGCTCATTAACATTTATTTTTCCTTCTGCAAAAGACATGGATAATACTGATTTTGCGTGTCACCAAATGAATTTCATGTAAAATAATATTTGTTTACATTAAAACGTGATTTTTTTTACCTTTTCCATTCTTCACATTTCTTTGCCCCTTAGAAAATATATTTTATACTGCGGTGCATATTTGCAAGCAGTTGCCTGTTCATATTAAATAACCCCCTCCTATGCAGTCGTTGAGCAGGGTGACCTATATAAGAAATTTTCAGTAAAGCGTTTCTGTGTAATATAATTACTTCACGGAGATCACTTACTGCTACAAATATTTATGCTTGTTTTCTGCATAAAAGAGTTTTATGTTACAATATTTTAAGATGATCGCTGAATAATGCATGAAGGAGTTAGCTGATACTTCTATTATTTATCGCGAATAAAGTTATAGCTAATAAACTTTTTCTATTTTGCTTTTATAACTTTCTAAAATGGCCTGTCTACATTATCGAACCAATATACGGAAAACAAACACTTAGACCTTCCGGCTATTTCACTATTTATTTATTTATTTATTTTGGTCACAGTATAAGCAACCTACTGGGGGTATGCCACATTTTTTAGTCCTTAATCTGGTATTATTACATTCTAAATTGCTTTTGCATAGATGTTTACAAAGCATGGCCATAATAATGTTGCTATTTTTTATAATGTGTTCAACAACAAAAACGCAAATTCAATTCCAAAGCAACTGATGGCATTATTACCATAAAATGTTTTACAGATAGTTAAGGCACTTACTGAAAAAGAACCTACAGTAGAGTACAAGATTAATAATAAAGGATTTGAACACTCCCGCCAAAAGAAAGAACAATACCCTTTGCATTAAAAAAAATAACCTTTCTATCTTCTAATGCAGATGTTATTTTCTTTGAATGCAAAGATTATTGTACTTTCTTTCTTTCTGCAATTTGAAATCAAAGTGCATAGGTATGTTATCTTTATGAATGTTTTCGATTACTAGCCCTCTAACTGGCCAAGCTGTACACATATGTATATACAGGGTGTTTCAGCAAATCGGTTGCAAATTTTCAGAAAAGATACAGTACATCTAGACGATGGAAAATGACACAGAAATGCATGGTCGGAAATACCTTCCTGGCGCAGTAGTGACAACACAAAACAGAAGAAATTAAAACATGAACAGGGGGAGAAAACATATTTGTTGTGCTTAATACAGGTTACATGTGTGGAGGACGGGAACACTTGGTGTCTAACGAAGGTAAATAGGTATATATCCCACGCCATCCACTATGTAGAACCGGCAGCTCCCACAGGGTCTGCCTCGGAAATCGATTTGCTTCTCTGTGAGGTCGCATGAATAAACAGGGACCTGGATGATATTACACGAATGCGTTAGCTGCATGAATATACACTCATGTCCAAAATTATCTTTACATACCCAAAAATGATGATATTCAATGAAATATCGAATCAATGTGATCTGTATTTGCAGGGAATGTGTGAAAACCAAGCCTAATTAGCATTATCCAATCAAAAGTAATCAAACGGTTTGTGATATGCAAATCTAGGCGTTACGTCATCCAAGGCTGAATCAAGCGCTTTGCGCAAACTGAATATTTGAGTGAATTTCTGCAACATAGCGTTTGATTTCAGTGTGTAGGGACTCAAAGCGGCTTGTTATGGCTTCGAAGTATCATTTGAAAGAATCTGTAACGTGGCGAATTATCGGCCGTTTAGAAGCAGGGCAGTCAACATGGAAACAGCCACATGTCTGAATATTTCAAGACAGACAGTCTCTAAGCTATGGAAACAGTTTCAAAATGATGGAAGTGTTGTAAGGAGGCCTGGACAAGGTCGGAAACGAATGACAACTGCTTCTGAAGATCGGTATCTGGCATTAACTGCCCGTCGTAACAGAAAGGCTACTGCTCGCCAGTTAAGTTCAGAGCTTGCAGCCGCCACTGGAACTGTTGCATCACGGCAAACAATATACAGAAGGCTTAATGAAAAAGGCCTTTATGCCAGAAAGCCAAGGGTATGTGTTTTACTGTCTTCACAGAAAAAGAGGGATCGCTTTAATTGGTGTAAAGAACATCAAAACTGGACTGAACATCAATGGTCCCATGTTCTCTTTACTGATGAGTCGCGGTTTAGTTTAACTGGTGATTCTAAACGTGTTTACATCTGGAGGGAGTCAGGAACACGAAATGATCCCTCGAACATTGTGGAACGTGACCGTTTCGGTAGTGGAGGTGTGATGGTATGGGGTGGAATAATGATCGATGGACGTACGCCCCTACACGTGTTCAGCAGCGGATCTGTGACAGGCCAGATATATCGGGATGAGGTCTTAGATCCTTATGTAAGACTTTTCAGGGGTGCATATGGACCTGACGTTTTATTTACGGATGATAATGCCCGTCCACATCGAGCAAACCTCGTTGATGAATTCCTTGAAAGTGAAGACATTAAGCGAATACCTTGGCCACCAAACTCTCCTGACCTTAACCCGATAGAGAACTTATGGGACTACCTTGGAAGAGCAATTGCACGTATACATCCTCCTCCTAGAGATGTAAATGCTCTGAAGGCGGCATTGCTGGAAGAGTGGAGATTAATTCCCCAAACTGTGGTTAACAACGTTATTTCCAGCCTTAAAACACGTTGTGGTATGTGTGTACAAGTCATGGGAGATCATATTCCATATTAAATTCGTAAGACATAATTCTTTTTCTGAATCATTCCTTTTTTTCTTAACTCTCTTTGTCACACTTTATTACCATTTTTATTGTTTCATGCTACAATTTTATATCATATCAGGTGATCTTCAGTTTTTTTCTTTTGCATTAATGTGGCATCATGTTATGTATGACTCCACGTAAATTCATTAAATTATAGGTCATAGTCTCTGAGAAATCCGTGAATTTATGCATGTAAACATAATTTTGGACATGAGTGTATAAGCATTAGGTGTTAGAATGCGTTCGTGACGCTTTTGGGTGCACGTTGCCATGATTCTTAAATTCATCAAACACTTACAATACTGCACTGAATATGATCTGTTCAGTTAAATACATTAATACATTGAATACATGATTCAGTTACACGGCTACATTAGTTATTTACTTGAGAGCTTGACTGCAGTAAGACACTTGAATACATTAAACCTGTTTACATTCATTATTTGGGAACTTGACAGTACTTGAGTACGCCTGCTGACACACACACACACATATATATATATATATATATACAATAATTCTAGGATACATAAAATATATCTTTGTATCATATTTTACATTGAATACATGAATTCATTCATTCCTCTATGCATTCATTTCTTGTAAGTTATAATTTAACACTTGAATACATAAGTTCATAAAACAGTTGTAGAGTTCCTCACTTTTATTCTGCTAAATGAAATGTCGAGGAACCTACTAAACTGTTAAGCGAATTATCGCTTGGTTCAAAGAACAAAAATCGTAAACTCAAGAAGGGTTAATCAGCTTTTATTCACTCAAACTTAGATTAACAGTCGGCTCCTTTCTTGGAGCTTACAGCAAAGCCTCCACTTGGGCTTAAACTTAAAAGTAAGAAATAAGAATTAACTATGACTAAAAGATTTAGCCGAAACTAAGACAATTCTAAAGTAGTTGGTCTGTAATCTTAAACTAGCCGGCGAACTGCCAAAAGGTACGTAATAATACGGCCGAGCTTAAACACAGCTTAGAGAAACGTAGCTCAAAGGCAAACGCATGCTGCTCAGGATTTTTGACTCTCTCTCATGAAGTCAGTTGAACTTTCCTTTCATACTGTCTCTTCCTCATTTGCATTCAAAACGTTTCGAAAAATTCATTCTGGTACTGAGTTTTAAGTTGAAATGAGATAAGATAGGAAAAGTGAGCTAAATTAAAGTAACTGTTATAAAATTAATATATACATTACAGAATACATAAATTCACATAAATTTGAATATTGAAATACGTTATTGATTGAATACTTAATTAATTGCTTACTTTATTATTGCTGCAATTTCTGGATCGAGTGGCACTGGTTGGCACTGCCGCTGGTGGTCGAGTATATCATACATTTGTTTGTACAAATACCACAGATGCGTTTCATGAAAAAGATTTACAAAGATCTTATTTAGTTCGAGGCCACAATATTCAGTCCTGATGACATTAGCAGGTTAATGATGTTGTAGATTATCTGTCGTAGAGCTGGAGTTCTCAAACAAACTGTCTGAATGGACTGATGTCTGTGGAAGGCATTTTGATATGGAATGTTTCGGTTAGTACTTAGTCGTCAGAGCTTCCTTGTGCTCTTCAAAATGTAAAATTCCGAGTTCGTGATGGCTCGAATGAAGACATACTCAGAGAATAGGCCATTTCCACTAATATATCTAGTAAGCTGTGAGGCAGAATAGAGTCTATTTATAGAGACGTTTGGGAGAAAATCGTGGGCACGACGACCTTTGTCGTTATTGTCCTATTCCGTTTGCCATTTTTGGTTTGAATCGTTCAGAATACAGCGCTTAAGATAGGATCTCGGTGCCGTGAGGTGACATTGGGTTGCCTCTATATTAGAAGCCGCTTCTTTGGCCTGAGGAACAGAAAACTCATTTTCCGCATATCCTGCGTGTTCCTTAGACCAATGGATCATGATGCTTATATGCGTTCTGTTGCGAAGTAATAGCTGTGCGGTCTTTACTGGTTGTGAAGAATATGAAGGATTGCGTATCGCTTGTAGCAAAGATTGGCTGTCTGAGATTTGTATATTTCGGAGGTTCTGTGTAATGGTATAGAAATCTGCTTGCTCTGAGTCTAAGATCTCTGCCTGGGAGGCGCTATTATGTTCCGCGAGGTGCGCTTTCCAGTGACATGTTTGGTAGAGTTGATGAGATGGACTAGGGCACTTCCTACATTTGAATCAGACTCCAAGCCATTTGAGCTGTACTTAATATAGGTGACAGGGGAGAGCAGGTTAGGTCACCCGGGATACTTGTATAGACTAAACTATCGTCCGGATCCAGGAACTATTTAAAGCTACACTCCGAAATTAAGACATTACATGGCCATACTAGAGCAAAGTATCAGATTTTTCTGCATGCGTTACATAAGATAGACTATACAAAATACAGGTAACGGATCTGAAGACTCAATACATTCCATATTTCTTTTTATGGAATAACATTATTTTTAAAACTCATTGTTGCGGAAATTTTGCTGTACTCTGAAAACATGCCAAAAATAACTCTGCGATGAAACATTCCCCTGGTTTCATTGCATGTTAACACATTCCTATATATATTCCTTAGACTATACATTTTATAATATGCATTACATTGGTCATTGCACTGTACTTAAGGAGCATTTACAAACTCATTGTTACGCTTAATGCACTATAAATTCTATGCTACATATTAAGCTGAACATTACTCTTGACAATTCAGCATAGATTCGGAATAATGTAACTGATTACGTAAGGCATAACTTTATTATACCGTACATAACTTGGTTGTACAAGACATAGTTTTTGATATAACAGGCTTAACTAAGTAGCTAAATTACACATTACAAATAAATTACAAAATTACGCACAGGGATACACGTTGGTTACTTTATGCTGTACATATACAAAATACAGAAAACAAATTTGAGAACAGAGTACAGTCCATACTACTTTTCATTAAATAACATTATGCTAAAGTTTCACTCCTGCATAAATTTTGCCATATTCTGGAAAGTGCCATTAATAACTTTGTAATTAAACATTCTCTTGGTCACATTGCACGTTAGCACATTGCTATGTAGAAAACACTCAATGCACTATAATTTTTATAGTACATATTACATCGAACACTGCACTATATTTAAGATACCTTACAAAAATTATAGCAGAAACCAAGTAATAAGAACAAAAACAGACAACAATCGTCATCAAAAAAGGTGTTCGACATTATAGATGCAGGCTCAGATCTCCGGCGCGTTGGAGATATGTTGTTCTGGAAAATACCGAGTGTGTCCCAGACTTCCCCAGCAGCTGCAACGATGCATGCAACAAACTCTTCAGCACTGTTAACGGGGGTTTTCTGCACCAGTGTCTTGATGCACCCCCACAGGAAGTAATCAGTGCAAGTCAGGTCTAGCATCATGCTAGCCAATGCGCCGGACCACCCCTGCCGATCAGATGTGTAGGATAGGATTCGAGGGTAATTTCGAAGAATTTTTTTCCTGACGATCATCTATTTTCGTTATTATTTCTTGGTTTTCACTGCACTAATCATAAAAAACATATATTCTGATCTTGTTCGTGTCCTTCTTTTCTTGTGTTTTCTGTTGTCACTACCGCGCCAGGAACGCATCTCCGAACGATTTGCTGAAAAACCCTGTATATATATATATATAATCTGATATCTTTAAGAAAGTATACATATGATCTTTTTTAAATATGTGCAAAACTGTAAAGCAATTTATTAAAAATACACAAAAGAACAAGTTGCACTTTATAGTTGAAATCTGCTTAACTAAAGAGACTTAACAAAGCATTTAGGACCGAACCCGGAAATGGAACCAGATAAATAATAAATGAATGAAATAAAAGGAAGGATATCTATGTGGAGAACTTTCTAAAAAATTTTTTCTAGTACAAACCGGTTCGCTATATATGGAGAAAGTCACAAAAACGCTCATCGAGTAAATATTACTGTAAAATGTAGATTTGAAATCCTTTTCTTGATTTATCCTTGGGAAGTGCTTTTGGTGTGAAAGACGTATTTGCAAATATGTAAATAATCAGGACACCTGGTAATTTTAATAAAAAAAGGTCAAATTACCTGCATTGTATATTGAAGGTTTTAGAACTCCTTGGGCTCTGAAACTTTTTATGATTTCCGCAGTCTCTTTTATCACTGGCAGCGAAAATAAAAAAATTCTGTTCTTTTGTGAAAACCTGTCTTCCAGCTACAGACCTGTCAAAATAAAGAAATTTGTTGAAATATTTCAGTCGCATTATGCGGCGCCTTGACTAGCTTGATATGTCTCAAACGTTCCTGCCAAACTCCAAACAATATGTTTATTTTCAAATTCATGAGTTTATGCCAAAGTTGCTGAGCAGCAAAATCCGAAAAATGCTTATTGGTTTTAGTATATAAATGCCTAGTTTTTTCAAAGTCTCTTAAATTAAAATATTTTTATACAAACAAAAGAAAACGCAAATAAGTTCGTTATTCACTGGAACGACTTCCACGTGTAATCACAATTTTTATCGAACTGCTAAAAATATACCTCAGAATTTGATTCCCAGTGTTACATATTATATCTATTGAACACATAATTGTATGGAAATTTTATAAAATGCACTTGCATTGAAATATCATATTTATTTGTATATTTTTTCCTTCGGGTATTCTTCTGTGCCATCTTCTACAGCATGCGAATTAGAAACTCGTGATTTATAGTAGCAACATAAAGAGCGTTGCAAATAGGTACACTGCGTAAAAAAGGGAAGGGAACAGTTCTATTTCTCCCTTTCTACTGGGCCGATTGACGAAATTCAACTTGCGTTTTTCATGTCTCGAAAGTGCGACTTAGGATATATATTAGATTTATATATAGCATTATTCTAACATAGGTGTTTTGACACAAAATCGGACTTATTCTGAAACGACATGCCAGTTTTTTTCCATATTCCGATTCTATGACTCCAATTATGTCAAACTACCAAGTTTTATAAAAATCGCATGAGTAGTTTTTAAAAAATTAGCTCTCAAAATTTTATCTCCTCAATGCTAATTGAATTTGATCCATATTTATTAATATCTTTTTTTTTCTTAAACTTACTTGATTCCTTCTTCCAGAGTTCAAAATTTATGCTTAATCCAAACATAATTCTCACATTATTTTTGTGATTTATTCTTTAAATTTGTATTTTTAAATATTTTTTATAAATTTTTCGAAAACGTTTTATATTATAACCTATAAAATTTTTAACATCTTCTTAAAGTAGATGTATTTCTTGGAACAACTGCAAAAAATTAGTATTTTTTATTCAAAATTTTCTAAGATATACATGAAATTCCATATTGGCGCGTTTTGAAATTTGGCATCTTTTCTTTTTAGCTATAATAACTTCAAATGTGGTTTACGCACTTTTTAAAAATTATTTTAAAGTATGAAAGAAGAAATTTTTTCCGCTCGTCTGCAATGTAAAAAAGGAAAGCTAAATTAGGTTGTTATAAATTAAGAAGTTCGCCAAGTGAATTATTCTTGGAGCAACTGAAAACAATACGCCAAAATAAATTTTTGAATTTCTGCGTAAATTTCGCGCCAATTTTTACGCAATTTAATATTTAAGCATAATTTAAGCCGCAGTATCGAAATATGGAAAAACCTTGGCATGTCATTTAAAAAAAAAGCTCAATTTTACGTCAAAATACCTATGTCAGAATAATGCTATATATAAATCTAATATATATCCTAAGTCACGCTTTCGAGATATTAAAAACGCAATTTGAATTTCGTCAATCGGCCCAGTAGAACTTTCCTCCCTTTTTTTGGCGGCAGTTTTCTTTTTTCGCATGTCTTTGTCTTTGAGGCTATTTCCATTATAAAGTCCTCTACGGAGTTATACCCATCCCCCTTAAGCCTTTGCGAGATTTAACATATTCGAGTAACCAAACCTAATTTTGGTTAAGCAAGCTGTCAAAAGAAACTTACTCTACACAATATCTTCCTTATGTTACCTACGTCAGAGCTAGTATTTATTAAAACCTCTCCCACTCAGAATTTCTTACGGCAGATACCTCATGAAAAGCTATATCAATTTAAACAATTAATGCTATAATTAAAAAGGAATTACTTAATTGAATTCGGAAATGTGTCGTCAGTAATAATATCCTATCTGCATTTCCTGCGGTCATTTAAATTATATACTTCAGTCATATTTTCTAAAGCCTTCGAAAATTAACTAGTTAAAAGAATTGCGCATAAAATAATCAAAAGAACTGTCTAAATGTTATTGCCGATATTTAAGTTAATTGTGGAATTCTAAATGGAATAAAATCAAATGAAATTTAACGATGTTTTCGCGTGACATCTGTAAGTAAGGACAGAATAAAAGAGTCTTTTTCCCAAAACGAATTATGAAACGGATTTAAAACGGATTCAGAAGAGATGTTTTTTCGTGGCGTCTATACGTACCTATGTATATCGCATAACTCAAAAACGAAACTCAGAACATTGAAATTTTGTATATAGGACCGCTATAACATGTAGTTGTGCAACTCCCTTTTTGGTTGCTTTCTGCCACACTAAAGGCATATATATATGTATGTAAAATATAAAAAATTATGATGGATTGCTCTACGTGAAGAGCAACCTCTAATTAACTTTCCGCAATTTCAAGATCTTCCTTCTAGACTAGTACATTTCAGAACTCTCTGGCCTGTTATGTAACCGCTACTATAAATAAATCTACGCGCTAATTTGCGTCAGGTTGCTTTCTGCTATTCCGTGCTATACAAACACTTTGCTCTGTCTCTTCGTCTTTCCTTTGTTAAAAAACATCTATGACGCCGAGGTTCTAAATTTAGTAGTATTACTATTGAAATCATTATTGAATATGTGATCTTCGTCTAAAAAAATATGAGCTGCCATTTTAATCGAATAAAGATGTGGAGTTTTTAAAAGTGATATTCGCCTGTCTTCAGCTCTATTGGTTTCCACTCGCAACGACAACATCCGGACTCTCGACTGCAAAATATCACAGTATAATTAAAAAGTTGACAGAATCATAATACGGTGAAGCTTTTCTCCAATGGTGTGTACAGGCTGTTTTCAAGTGATTAGTGGTGTTTTCCTCCGTTTTCGTTAAGTACGAACGTTTCCACAATTAAGTGCCAACAAATTCCAGTGACTACGCAAGACACCAAAAATTAGAAAAGAGTGATTTACTTTTAATGCCGTGTGTTCAAGGTCGTCTGTTAGAATCTTTAGTGCTATGCTGTGCTTTTTCGCCGGCTACGCGATGAAAAAATTTCAAGTGAGTAATTTTTCTATATTGTCAACGGAGTAGTGTTTTCTTTACTGAAGGAGCTGTCTTCGCTAAAATGTAACGATAGCAGAAACCTTATACTATATATATATATATACATATGCATATATACCTATACCCACTCTGTCACTTGTCTCAGTAAGCTCAGTTTTTTTATTCTTATATGTAGACATATAGTGCGTTTTTTTTTTTACAAATTATTGAATCATGTTGTTCTTATGTTGCGGTTAAGGTTTTTTGGCCTTTAGTTAATCCTATAGAATTAGTAACTATAGAATTATCAACAGTAGCTATAGAATTATCAACAATTTAACAGTTGTTTAAAAGCGCAATTTAAAAGTGCAACTAAGCCTAAAAGAGCAGCCATTTTTGTTTACATTTGAAACTTAGCAGAATAATAAATTCAGTCAGTTTCTGTACCTTTGGTGTATTTTTGCAGAGGGGAACTAAAAGTAAACTTTATGTTTTGGGCGCCGAAAAATCTGCCTTCTTGGCCGCTGGCTGCTTGTTTGCGCAAAAAACTGCTTGTTTTTGCGCAGAAACTCTAATTTTAATTCTAAAAAAAAAAAAAAAAAAAAAAAAAAAAAAAAAAAAAAAAAA
>KK112306.1:152563-175934 GCA_000611955.2 Stegodyphus mimosarum
AAAGAAAAAATTAACTGTTTTAATTTTATTTGGTGTTATACGTTTTTCTATTTTCCTATTTTGCAATTTTTCATGAAGGTGTTTTGAGTTTTTATATATTTTTCTCTTGCCGCGAAGTGAGAACTGAATTAATTGAATAATAAATATATCTGTAATGAAATTCTAGAAAATAAGTTTAAATGAAATACAACAAAAAATGCGTACAATTTAATAGGCCGTACAAGGAAGTCACATGATTTCCACGGCAGATTTTTTAATTATAACAAAGTTATCGAGGGTTCTTTGGTTAACGGAAGAGTCTCCTTTGTGACAAACGTTCCAAAGGAAAATGGATCGTACACATGTTTACAAGTGGAGAAATGCGCGAAAACGCCCATGCTGCTAGCCCATTTGCCAGGATTCGAACCCCAGGCAGAACTACCAGATGTTCAGCGACTTTATCACTCGTCCGCTTGTAGACCTTCTATCATTACGAGTTTGAAAGTTGCAAACTGTCATTGAATGAAAGATAATAGGTAATTGAACTACATACCGACACCGAACTTAAAAACAGATATAACGTTTTGTTGTTTGACTTACCTCACTTGTTTGACAGTAACATCAGAGCAAGCACACGAAGTTCATAGTGGCAAGAGGTGCAAGACTGCGCCTGTCACTGGCAAGAACCTTGAGCACCCTACAAGTGATAGCAACACTTTACCAGTTTCGCCTCTAATTTTGATGGAAGCCAGCCCTTTTCCTCTACCAGATGCTCTCGAGAGGACTTTCGGCTCGCCATATATTTAGAGTGCTCCCATGTCACACATATACTAAACATTTACAAACAACTACGCCTGTTCAGGATTCGAAACCCGGCCCTTCAGTATGGCAGTCAGAGTTACTAACCATCATCCCAGCTGGGCCGCACATATGTAGATTTCCCATTTGATGGTAAATTATTAAAAATATGATCTTCAGTTTGTGAATATTATTTTGGGGGGAGGGGGGTTTGTTTTCGAAAGAGACGAACGCAAGGTAGTCCACAGAATATTCCATTTAAAAAATATGATTCCCACTTGAACAAAGTCTGAGAAACGCTAGCTTAGAGTACTTCAGAAAAATAACTGCAAGATTAAGTTATTCTCCTAAATTTAGTCTATGGTGCATTATGTGCTATTGGGTTGAGATATAAACAATAGCCTTTTTTTAAAATTTTAAACTTTTTATTTTAACAAAACAAAAAACAATAAATTAGTCAATAATATCCGAGTTTTTGGACTTTTCCCATAGATCCAAGATCTCGAGCTGTAGTCATTTGGCTACAACCCATTCGTTCAGCTAAGTCTCGAAAGGTTTGACGGCATCGTGCAGAAGTTGTTTCAGACGGTCTTCATCAAACTTATGTGGTCGTCCGGAACGAGCAATGTCTTCGAGGTCGAAATTTCCATTTTTGAATTTGGCAAACCAATTTTTTGCAGCTCGTTCAAGTATGGCATCTTCTCCACACACTTCACAAATCTCTCGGGAAGCTTCTACAGTTTTGGCACCTCGATTAAACGCAAAACGAAGAAGGTGGCAGAAATGCTTATTTTTGTCGAGTTAACACTCCAATTTAATGATCCGAAAAATAACAATAATTAGCTCAGACAAAAAAGTCAAATACGCCATCTTGTAGACGGATAAATTCTCGTTCGAATTAGCACAAAACATTATGCCAATGCATTCTATTTTTACCGCGTAATTTTAAACATAACAGCCATTACTTATGTTTCAACCCAATATTTTATAGATTTGTATTTTTATTTTCTATTTTAATGATTCATCCTTTTTATTATTTAACGGTATTAATTTTGAAATGGATATACGGTACTTTTATTTCAGTTATTTTAATAGATTCCAGAGGACTTAGTAAGTCTGCAAGGTTTATCCTGAGTTTAGAACAGTTACTTTAATTTTGTTACACTTTCCTATCTCTCCTAATTTCAGCTTATAATTTTCTATCAGAACGTATTTTCAGAAAAGCGTTTAATGTAAATGAGTAAGAGTAGTATTTAAGTCAATATTTCCCTGACTTCGTAAGAGAGTCTGAGTTTCTGACTAGCGCGAGTTTGCCTTTGGGCTGCGTCTCTCTCTGAGCTGTTCCTACGCTCGGCCGTACTTCAGGCCCTTGATAGCTTCGCCTACTTAATTGAGATTTAGGGGCCAACTACTTATAATCCTGATAGCTTCGACTATATCTTTTTAGTTAAGCTTTAATTCTTACTAACTTGAGTTCAAACCCATGTGGAGGCTTTGCTGTACGTTCTGAGATAGGAGCCTACTGTGTTTATCCTTATTTCAAGAAATAAAAGGTAATTAACCCTTATTGAGTCTTCAGTCTCTGTTCACACACTCAAGCGATTATTTGCTTATCGGTGTAAGTGGTACCCCACATTTAGCTGTTAAATAGAAATGTGGAACCCCACAAGTCATTATCCAAATTAATTGCTCATCAGTAGCCATCCTGTCTAAGAGAATACTTCCACAAGACTAGTATCACCTAAAACCAGGGGTTCTTACCCTGTGCCCGTGCGCGGCAAAATGTCCGCAAAGCTATTTTCGTGCGCTCGCGACTATCCGCTATATACTATAATAATATAAACCGTGGCCAACCCGCGGCCCGCCACGATTTGTTTGTGTAGTCGCGAGATTCTGCATACTTTTAGAAATAAAATATAAGCCGAAATCGTATTATATTGGCAACACTGTTCTGTTACCACTAATACTGGTAACACTGATTTGTCTTATCAGTTGTTATTGTCACTAACCCTCACACTGAATCTGTTGCACATAAAGAATTTGCTCAGCGATTTCACTTTTAAAGCAGTTTAATTTTCAATTTGGGTTTCTCACCATAAAATGAGGTCCTGGAACAAAAGGTAACGAATATATCATTTTAATAACGATTGGGAAGAAGACTACGGATTTATCCAGAGAAAGAACAAGTGAGTTTGATTTGCAGTAGTACTGTATCAGTTTTGAAGAAACATAACCTTGAAGACCATTTCAAGACTAATCATAATACTTTCGACTTTGATTACCCGCCTAAAACAGAGTTGAGAAAAAGGAAAATTAATCAACTTAAATCAAGACTGTCTGCTCTGCAAGCAGTTTTTACTAATTGTGCAAATTAAAAATGAAAATGCACCAGTCGCTTCCTTCAAATATTCTCATTGGCAAAGAGTAAAAAACCTTTCTCAGACAACAAATTTATCAAGAAAGCATTTCCAACGGGAGCTGATGAGTTGTTTGAAGGATTTTATAATAAACAGGAAATTATTACAGGAATACAAGATGTGCAGTTATCTAATGATACGACTACTAAAATGCTATCAACTAATTTACAAAGTCTGAATATTTCTGAAGTTAAAATTTCCATGGGAAAAATTATTCAGGAAAAGGCATCTTCAAATGAAGATGAGATATTAACATTTAGACTGAAATTGTATTAAAATTGTGTGGATTTAATTCAAATATTTGGAATCTAGCAAAAGATAAAAAACATCCCCTTTTGAAAAAAAGAGATTACAAATTAAAATCCTGTTTCGGTTCCACATATTTATGTGAAGCGTTGTTTTCAACAAAGAACACAATTAAATCAACAATCAGATCTCGTCTTAACGATGGCAATCACGACGATGCTATAAGATTGGGAATATCATCTTATACCCTTGACTTTGAAAAATTATTGGATAATATGCAATACCAAAAATCGCATTAAATGTAACTATTTTAATTTTTTGTTACCTTTTTAGTGTAGGATATTGTTTATGATGCTTATGATTGTAATAAAATAAAGAAATGTTAAGAATCGTTACATTTTTTTTAACTGCGCCCGCCAGCAATTTCCTGTTTGTAAAATGTTCCCAGACGGGGAATAAGGTTAAGAACCCCTACCTAGAACTATGAGTGGTTGTCTTAAAGAGAGTTCATAACGTACACATACTAAATCCATGAATGTATAATGCACATTACACCGCTAAATTCATTATTGTCTTATTACTGTTACTTCGAAATTGTTCATTTCCTAGTTCTTTTTATGTAGCACATCTTTCTCCTCGAAACTAGAAACCTTTCAAAACTTATACTATTAATATGTAAGTTCTATAATGAAATTTACATCTTTTTAAAGTTCATTCCTTAAATGCAATGCAAAGTATTTCATCCAGAAGTCTCAACTCCTTTTTGTTATTTTATTAGCCCAGAAACTGTTTTTGCACTAAACCATGAATTTCAAATTTCGCCAACAATTCCTTTCCTCGAGCAATTTCATTTGTCAATTGGAGCGAAGCTTCAATCCAAGATTTCCACCTCCCATTATATATTCCGGAAGTTTGAGAGAAAATGTTTTAAATCTGCTCCAAAAAGAAATTTGTCTCAAACTTTTTTCCTCCGCTTCTTTTAAAGTGCCATTTAATCTTATTTAAGATGATTTGTTCTTTCGAGTTTTCCTATTACTTTTTTTATTTCCGTATGCAATCACATACGAGTTAATTCAACAGAAGTTATTTATATACACGGCTTATCAATAATTCTTAAAGCAATCTTAACATTTTATTCTGTAACGAAATTCTTGCATTTCTTCTAGCACTTACATTTAAGAGTGAGAGCATTTCCTTGTGCTAGACAAAAATCTGCGTTAAATGGAAAAGATAGCTAACCTTTGATATTAAAACTACTCAGTTCCTGTTGTTATTTAAATAATTCATTTAGTTGAAACTGCTTAATCATTTTATACGATGGAATGTAAATAACATTCATTTTCTAATAAAAGGGTTTTAAATTTAAATTTTAATTATTTTTTCTTGGCATATTATCGGCATTCTATCAAAAATAAATAAAGAAAGAAATATCAAAATTCATATTAGTACTGTAGATAAAGTTCCGTTAAAATTATAAAGTCCAAAAAATTCGACTAAAAAATTAGTTTGATAATTAAAATTAATTTCTAACTGAAATTTGTCTGAATTAGTTTGATTATTCGAATTGAAATAGGTTTCATAAAAATAGATCTGAGCAGTTTTAGAAATTTATATGGGTTATTTTCTTAAGTTTTTAACAGTTATTTTAATTTTTAAACATGCCTTACTGTCTATTCCCGTTTCCCACCTAATATTTCCTAGCAGAGTAAATTTTTACACTGGTGCACAAAACTTAAGCAAAAGCTGGGTTTTTTGCCATAACTCCACGAGAAAGCAACTGAGAGACATGAGATGCAGATATGAAGAAGTGTATAATGTGTGTAAAGGATGACGAAAGCATCGGAGATGAAAAAGGAATACAATGCCTGCGGTATGGAATAAAGAAAAAAGCTTTATTGAACGCACAGTATCGTGACTCATAATTGTCTATCCAAGAGGAAGAACAACAAGCAGATGTTCCTTAATATGGGATATGCCCTCCCCTCAATGCAATGGTTGCCTCGCACCGTCTCCACATACTCAGAACTAGCTGGTGAAACATTTCTTGCTGTAGGAGGGTCCATTCCTCAATCAGCATCTGTTTGAGTTGTTGGGTGTTCTCCGGAGGATGTACGCGTGCTACAATGCGTCTCCCCAAAGCATCCCACACACGTTCGATGGGATTTAAGTCTGAGGAGTACGCTGGCCAATCCATTCGAGTGATATCTTCACTTTCCAGTAGCTCCTCAACAGCAAGAGTCCGATGTGGCCGTGCCTTGTCATCCATAAAACTAAGTTTAGGCCAATGGCACCTCGGAACAGACGCACATGGGGAAGGAATACCTCTTCACAGTAGCGTTCCCCGGTTACAGACCCTCTGTCGAAAACGTGGAGCTCAGTTCGCCCGTTCAGCATGATGCCTCCCCAGAGACGAACTCCAGGATTACTGTTACGTTGTCCTTCCTTGATGTTACTGGGATAAAACGGGGTCCCGACCTCTCTTCAAATCAAAACGCGCTGAGAATCGCTTCTAGTACTGAACCGACTCTCATCCGTAAAGAGGACATCACTCCTTTAATCAGTTGTCCAGTTTTTGTGCTGTCTGCACCACTGTAAACGGTGGCGTCGGTGGCCAACTTTCAACGAGAGGCAGCGTTCAGGACGGCTGGCGAATAGGCCCCCTTTGTGAAGGCGTCTGGCCACAGTAAACCGCGACACTTGTCGCCCCGTTGCTGTACAGAGTTGCTCAGCAATGGCGCTTGCTGACTGCTGTCGGCCTCTTTTCGCCTGCAGCAGGATATATCGGTCATCCCCTGCAGATGTCTTTCTCAGGCGGCCCCCACCAACCTTTCTAACAGCTGTACCTGTGGTTTGGAACGCTTTCCAAGCGCGAAACGACACTTTTGTTGATTCCGAACTCTGCAGCTACATTGGTGATACTACGCCCCTCCTCCAGCTTTCCGGTCATTCTTCCACGTGTGAAGTCGTCCAGGTGATTTCTTCTAGCCATATTTCACGAACTGAATCACTGGAACTTGCAGCGAATATGTTGAATTGCGTCTCCGTCCTTCCTTTTATCTTACTGTTGAGCTTCGCGCGCCGACATCACGCGTTTTGTGTACGCTCACGTCGCCTCTGATGCTTCGTTCCTGATATTTGCATATGCATGTCGTTTCTACTTACGTGTTCATTGTACTGTTCTCCAGACCTCCTTTTCTGCAATCTCATGGCTATCAGCTAAATTTTTACGTTGTTGCTAAAGTTTTGCACACCAGTTAATATCGCGTTACATGTAAAAGAGGTAGAAAGAATCCTCACTTCAACAGAACACCTCTTTCTGTTTCTCACTCATCCGACAAAAATCACTTCAGTATGCTGCTTTCCAACATTATAGACATTGCACGTAAATGCAAAGCCGCTAAGTCGCCAATACAGAAACTAAAATTGGCTTTTATAGTACTGGAAATAGTCTAAGGTATTTAATTTTACCTTTATTTCGTGAAATGTGATTTTAGAAACTTAAATTTCTACACCTGTGAAATATGATTCGACCGCGACAGTCACATGTTTTGTACCTACCTGATTGGCTGCCTCCCTTCTTTCTGTTTCGTCAGTACGAGATCTTCCGCTCTGCCTCAATATCCTGCCTCGCATTATTTTAACCATATTTTCAACCAACAGATGGCAGCACGTTTGCTGCCTGTTTCTACCTGTGAGGTTATCGGTTTCACTCAGCTTTTCCCGAAGCAAAGAGCGTTTTTTTTTCCTTTGAGCTGTTCCACATTGGAGAAATCCTATTTGCGGACCTTTTCATATGTCAGGCCCTGTGGGAACTCTTTCAGGAACCTGGAAAGAACAGCGATAGGAACTCCTCACTGCATGCCAGAATAGTAAAAATAGCATCAAAATATCTTCAACAGAAGAGCGTAGGGGTCCTCAGTAGTAACGTGTTTGCCATCTGGCTACTTCGTTGTTTAAAGATAACTATACTTAGCCGTACAGTACATGCCAGTTGATATTCGCCAGTTAATTTAACTAAGGGCCAACTACGTTAGACAATTGTGTACTGTTTCGGTTAAGTTCAGTTTAGTTTAGCATTAGATTAGTTTCTGATTTTCTTATCTTGATTTAAAGCCCAAATGGAGGTATTTCTGTAAGCCAAAGAAAGCAGCCATCTATGTTCTTAGTTTGAGATAATAAATGGTGATTTTAACCCTTCTCTGGACTTGTTCATTTACGCTGTTGGACTCAGCGTTAAGTAGCTACGTAGTTCAACTAGGTTTCCACGAAATCAGGCAAAGTAGTTTATAGGCATAAGCAAAGAAACATTTGTAGTAGTAGTTCAGGCATAGGCAAAGAAACATTACAAGTTGTAGAGAACTACTGTCTAGCTTTTGTGTTAAATCTGGAAAATAGTGACTGCACAGCAGAAGGGTTTAAACTACACTTTATTACTATCTGAATTAAACTACAGGGCTCAGACAATCCTGTATCCTACAGCGCGTGGATGTGGTTAGTGGCAGCAAAATAATAGCCGTTATGCCACGTTTAACCAGCAATAACTGGTCAGCCGAAGCTTGTGCTACAACACGCTCAGAGTTTTCCCAGACTCTCTAACTTTCCCTTCTAGAACTCGATATTTAAACTTTCTCTCCCACAGGTAGAATTTGCATTCCTCACGTGCACTACCAAATTTAAATATTCTGGTACTGACAATTTAGGGGAATGAAGGCTTATAGGAAAGGAACTTAAAATTAAATTTAACGGGTTATTTAAAATAAATATAAATCCCTACAAAGTATTATATAGTTTTATTTATTTTAGGACATAGAAGCTACTTATTTTGAATAAAAATAAGCTAATTTTTTTAACTATTTGAGCTGATTTTATTTTTTATAGTATATAAATTATTACGTGATCTTTTACCGTTTGCGCAAATGTTAAGATAATTTTATTATTTATCACTTATTCTATAGATAATACAAAGAAATAATAAAATTTATTAAACATTTCGTTTCTTGAAGAAGAGAGAATCTTTTCAAACTGTTTAAAAATTTACAGAGTTTTTCAATAATAGGAATAACAATAAACAATAAGCTTTAACTTTTCCTAGCTTTATTGTTCAAAAACGAAAATTAATATTTCATAGCGACCAAATTCTTTGTTGCCAAAAAATTAATTTTCAGTATATTATTCACAAAAATACTTTCTTTCTTCGTCGGATAAATACGAATTTAAAATTGTTTGAGAAGATTTTACTTCATTTTTTTTAAGCTTGATACATGCATTTTTAATCGCAATTGTGTTTGCAGTTTTAAATGCAGTGTAATTGTAAATACTTAATAAAAACAGCCAATTTTAACCATAGCTTTCTTTTTTATTCCGAGTTTGCGTCATCTTAGTATTTTATATTCTAAAATAAATCATTTAAAACCGAATGCTCTGAAGAAATATTGTAAATTCAAAAAAAAAAAATTCATTTCTTAAATTTACACCAAAATCTGAAACATTTTTGTCGATTTCCGTTCATGATACCTGAGCAGGTTAGTTGCTTAGAAATTCGTTTATTCTGCTTGCGAAGCACGAATATCGTCAGCTCTCTTCAAATTAAATCATATTTTTTGCAGTAGGGCAAGTAGACTGGATATAAAACTAGACAAATCATAACTTTGTGTTTGGTGTCGATTTTATTCAAGACCTGATTGATATCAAAAGAAGTCAGGTAAACTCCCTCTTCATCCGGAGCAAAGAAATCTCCAACAGCGATATTGTATTTGTTTGTTATGGTCACACATACGACTCCTTTCTGTACGGTAACTAGTTCTTCACACTCACTCGCTTTTCCATCTCCTTTAAGACAGGAAGCCATAGGGGTAGCTGACTTGTGTCGTTTGGTTCTATTCTTATCGATCTTTCACTATCAACATCATCTGCCATCCACATAATTGCTTATCCAATTCATAAGATATGCCATAGATAGGATACGCCACATATTAGACTTCGAAATGCCAACTAATAGAAAATCGTCCATTTGGTTCGATAGTGGGTAGCGCATTCCGCGCGGGCACCTTTCCGCATGTACACATGTACAAATTGCCTGAACCAACGGAAAGTCGGGGTCGTATTTATACACAAAGGGTGGCGCCATCTGTCGGCAGAAATAGTAACCAAACTGAAAAAATTAAGTTAATAAAATTCTAAAAGCGTTAGGAAAAACTGGACTGGAATTAAAGTGATTAACTCAGCAATATAAATCTTTGAGAATATAAACAACTTCAATGAAATCCAATTCTCAAATGAAAGAAGCTTTTCAGAAAATCTTAGCAGCCCCGAATTCAAAATTATGATTAAATCTACAACTCTGATCAGCTATCGAAGATTTATTAGTTTCTTGTTTTTGGACATAAGATTCATGTTTCTTGATGCTTTTACGGTTTCAAGTTTAACCGGTGTATCTCAAACCATACCGACAAAATACGCTATAAATTTTCCGAGCATTAAAGTGAGAAACGGAATTCTTGAGGATCGAAGCATAGATTTTACTGATAGGCAAAGAAATAACTTGAAAACTGAACTTCTGAAGAATCCGTGCGATTTTGTAACTAACTGAAGAATGAAATGGACACTTGACAAAATTATTAATATTTTTTGAGCTGCGGAATGTCTTTTTGATAGCAAGCTAAAAATTTTTAAAGGCTTCATGAATGATAACGGAAGAAAATCCTCGGTGAATGACAACTGATCTCAATTAATTGAGTTTATTAACAAGAAAAAATTCTGAAGAACAAATTCTGAGAATGCGGAATGCATAAAAAAGCCATTTTTTTGCTTAGCCGCGTGACATGACTTTGCAAGGGAAGGCAAACAAATAGGAAATGGTTTACCCTAAACAATAGTGTTGAAATCAGATTCATTGCGGGTTATAAGGATATCAAGGAAGGGAAAGGTGCTGTCAGATTCAGTTTCAAAAATGAACTGGATGGCTGGAATCAATCGAATTTGTAACAAGTAATATCTGAAACATATCTTCCTTATTACCATCAAATGCTAGAAAATATCATCAATGTAGTGAATCCAGAGACGAAAAGATAGTTTCTCAAATAATTTGAGCTCAAAATAGTCATGTGTGATCAGAAAGTACAGGGCTGAGAGAATTATCCATAGCTAATCATTCACTTTGGCGATAATATACATTCTAAGAAACAAAGTGTGTTTGTCTCAAAGTGTCCTTAGTTAGAGAAATTAACTTTTCAATTTCAGCATGTAGGAAATGGAATTCTCGAAGCTTACTTTCAAGACATTTATGTGTTCCTTCAACTGGAATATTGCCAAACAGTAATTTAACATAAAAAAACATAATGGTTCGCAAGGGAGAAATATATTTAAGTTTTTCGACGACTTCAAAAGAATTTTTACAGTGTGTATATTGTTAGAGAGTAAGGGAGAAAATATCGAAACTAAATGTTTTGGTCAAAGGATGTGATGCCGTTACTACTTTTGTAGAGTCATTAGTATTTTTTTGAAGCAGGAATATTGAAAAATGAGGAATACCCTCGCCGGGAATCGAACTACGAACCTCTTGATTACTATAGTTCGACCGCCTCATCCGCGACAATGAGTGCAAACACGCATGCGCATTCGGACTGAATTAGTCTCAAAATAGGGTGGAAGGATGGAGACTTTCTTCCCTTCCAGCATATCTCTTTCCGGAGAAGAGAAGACTTTCACGTGACCTTTCACGTCGCAGCAAGTAAAAACATCCCTTTTGGACGAGTCTATGTGTTTTGGCAGAATGCCAGCCAGGGTTGCGTTTGAGACGATCGAACTATAGCAGAGCGTGGTGACCACTACACCACGGAAGCATGCGAAGAAGGTAGGAGAAATACCTTATAAGTTCAAAATTACATATTAAAAAGTAATTTCAATTTCGTGGACTTTGGAGACAGCATGACACTTAGCACAGTTAGCAGTAGTTGGAATGAGGGATTTTTTAAACGGAGTTGGGGGTATATGAGAAGATTTAACATCTGATTTAATTTTTGTTATGTCAGAAGTTGAAGGATCTTTAAGAATCCAGCATACTGGCCTTCTTTTATCAGTTTTTTACTTTTGGTTATAAATACTACCGTGTCCAATACTTACCTTTTGGATATAAATACAACAATCTTGAGGTCCCTTCCTTGCAGATTTCTTTGCTTCTGAAGAAGAGGGACTTGTACTTCTTTGGCTTCGAAATTGATAACGATTTGTCTAACAAATACGCCGAACACTGGGTGATTGTTGATTGTTTTGCCTAATATTATGTTTTACTCTCTGGCGTGTTTTTTTTTTTTAGTTTTCATTTTTACACTAGAGAAACCTGCCTGTGACAGTGTTTGCTTTTGTGGAGGACGTTCTTGAGAAAAACTGTGGAGTATTCAAATTACATTCTGTGAAGTTCCCATGCAGCCAGCTCATTCGTTAGGATTTAAACTCGAGCAAACTGTTGGAAATCAGCACCCTATCTCACTTTATCTGAGTCAATGGTATCCCAAGCTTCTTTCTTTAAAGCAGCGTTTCTCAAACTGCGTTTATATAACACCGGTATTCCGCAAACAGTCCGTAAGTGATCCGCGGAAAATTATGAAACCATTACGTATTTTGGAATATTTAATTATGGCAAAGCACTCCAAGGCTATCTGCCTAAGGGGAGGGTTGACTTTCTAAAGTAAACTGGCTCGTATACACGTTACACATGGGAAAAACAACGGAACCTTCCATGCAGGCAGCCCGTTCCCAGAATTCTAACCTTGGGCAGAATTAGCAGTATTCAACAATTTTACCACTCTTCCGCCGGTGGACCAAAAGCTTTTTAATAAAAGAAGTTCTTCTTCTTCTTATTATTATTATCATTGCGAATTATGATTACAAATTTAAGGAAACATGAATTTTGGAGAAGTGTTTTTATGCATAGCATATATTTTGTTACATAGCAAAGAGATTGCTTGTTAATATTCAATAATTAAATAATATCTCAATGAAAATTAATTCTGAAAAACACTAAGCCTGCTTTAATGCAGTCAAACTACCTCAACGCGCCATTTCAAAAGACGTTTTAGATGAAAAAATTTTGCAAAAGCAGAATTATGTGCAAAGTAATTTCAAAGCGTATTTTAGTTAAAGGGACTTAATCTCGTTAAGGAAATTGTTAATGAGAAATACTAATAAGTTTATTCATAATAATATTTTAAGGACATACACTTGATGATGACGATGGCATACAGATGTACATAGTTATTGAATGTCGATGTTTTTCGAACTCTTCGCTTCTAGACTTTATGGATTTGAATCATTTGATAAGAAAATGTAAAGGAATAATCGTAAAGTTTGCTTTTTAATTCACTTTGTAAGTAAAATGTTTATCAAATGCAGTGTTCCCTAAAAAAGTCAAATTTCTTCAGTAATAAAATTTGTGGATTTATTTAGCATTTCCAAGAAAATTCCACATTCGTTAAATATAAGCCATAATTTTTCAAGGAGATAAAATTACTGCTCTGATAATGATGTATGTTCCCAGTGTTATTTATTTAACGTTTTTAATCCTTGCTCCTCGATTTAAAGGTTTAAAATTCTTCGAAAAATTTGATAACAAGCTTAGAAAAATCTGCTAAATCTAAGCTTTGAAAGAAAAATTAAAATACGATAAATATCTAAATTTCATTTATTTAAAACATTTCGTAATTTATGGGAAATGTTTTTAGTTTAAAATATATTTCGTTTTAATAATCCACATAAATTTATATAACACTTTACGTTTAGAACCAATGATTAATATACTACATCAACTATTCCTTTATAATATGAAACAACTTTGCAATTAAAAGAAGATATATGCATAAATTAACTTAAATGTTTAAATAAATTATCATAATTTAAAAACCTTTCAATGATTCATACTTTATTTCAAATTCAATTCTAAAAAATTCTAGCAAATATTTGTTTTTAGTGCTAATAGAAATTCTTATTTTTTTTAGTCGTATAAAAAGTAAATACTTAAGCGTATAGTAAGCATATTGAAATATTATTAAAAGTTAAATATTACCTAGTTACAGTGAAATTTAAGTCAAATTTTTAGCATTACGTTTATTTTAAGTTTTTCTAATTTAACTCCAAATTTCCTAACTCCTTTGAAGGAAAACGACATGTTCGTTCAAAAAGTTATCAGCATGAATAGTATTGAATATTAAAGAATAGTGTAATTAATATTTCAATATTTCAGACATAGTTAAGCTACTATGTTTGAATAGAATGGAAGTATAATGCAAAGCCGAGTGTCCAAGTTAGTCGAGTCCCAGTCACGTTTAATGCTTGAAAAATAAATGAATAGTAATTCTCTGATTAGGAATAGGGTTTCGAAAATATCCCATGACGAAATGAATGTCAATGGCATACAATTCATGTTGTTATGTTGTTATTATATAAAATACTTAAAGATTTCAAATACAAAATGCTGAGACAGACATCACAAATTTAAAAAACCGTTAGCATAAAATTTTGGATAATATGTAAAGAAATACGGTTACAGAAGAAAGAAATATTTTATAAAATTTTATGATGATATTTTCCTTCATATTAATGAAGTTGGTCATCTTTCCTTACATCTGAGAATATCCAGTGATATTTTAAATAACTTAAATTTTCTATAGATCATAAATAAACATTAAAATGTTCAAGACAATTTCAAAATCTGTAACTTACTTTATACCAAGCAGTTCAGTTTTATTTGTTAAAGCTACAGAACATAAATTGCAGCGTATTCAAGAGGTGTATTGTTATACGTCCCTTTAATCTTAATAAATCGTAAGAGTATATTCAACATCTGTTTGTAAATGTTTTATTCTGACACCCTGCAGTGGCTTCACTCTTTTTGAAATGTATAAATAAATTCGCAATTGAGCTGGAAATAGATTTCTATCTTTATCATTCGAGGATCATGTCGTTGCCATCCCAAATGACTCTGCATCCATCTTCACACTATCAGACCATCAACTGACATGAACTTTCGCTAACGGTACGATCAATGACGGCAACAACGTTTGCAATTCAAACGGTTCTCTAAAAATTAAGGATGACGTCATTAATGAGGTCATACGGCAACAACGCTTATATTTTACAATCTTGAGCATTCAAGTCACGTGCTGGTCATCATTTCTGTATTCCGTATCTCTAAAAAGAGATAATCGTTGACTCAACTCCAAGTAAGACACTTTTCTACGTAGATTTATTCAACTGAAGAATAGCTAAAACAAACGCCCTTTTTTCAAATTCTCACAATTTTTGCAAACGATTACAACTTATGCTATTGAACTTTGCTCGTACGAGAGAAATTGTTTCTTACGCGTTTAAAAATAAATATCAGTTTTTACGTATAACTGAGAAAATTTTCAAGTATCATATTTGAAAGAAAATATCCACTTTGACTGCTCTCGAATTCAACTGAACGATGCTTTTGCTTGTCATCTGTACTAACAGACAAAATAAATGAAAACTCTCTTTTTCAAAAAGGTTTAAAAAATACATTTAAAAGAAGAGAATATTTCGTGATATCTGTATGTACATATATATCTATTTCGCCTAACACAAAAGCGTTGAGATTTTGTGTATAGAACTGCTATAACATGTACTTGTGCACCTCTCAGTTTCATTGCAATCAGCAGCATCGAATGTGTATATCTATATTACCACTCTCTTACCCGGCTCTGTGAAATCAGTTTTTTAATTCTTATATGTCGGTAAATTGCGCATGTTTTGCTTTAAAAATTATTGGATTATCCTGTTCTAATGTTCCGGTTCCCTTAGTTAATCTGCATGCAATAGTTGTGGTATTATAAAAAATTTTTAATTTTATGTGGTGCTAAGCCTAACGAGGCAGCAGTTTCTTTACATTTGAAACTCTTACTAGCATAGTGAATGTCAGTTGGTGCACCAGATTTAGTGTCTTTCTTCCGAATAGGCGCGAAAGTTAACTTTCAATTCTGTGCATCGAAAGTTTTGTTTTCCTTCTCGCTGGCCGAATTGTTTCTTTTGGAATACAAACTCCAATTTTAACTGTAAAACGTTTTTAACTGTTTTTAATCGTATTTGGTCTTTTAGGTTTTTCAGTATTTTACAATTTTTAATGAAGGTTGAGTTTTTACGTATTTTTGCCTTGTCGGGAAGTAAGAACTGAATTAAATGAATTAGAAATATATCTCTAATGAAATTCGAGGAAATAAGTTTAAAAAAGTGTAACAAAAATGTGTATAATTTAATAGGCTGTACAAAGAAGTCATGCGGTATCCATATCAAATATTTTCATTTAATGTAGCACATACCTATTTTTCTGTTTTCCCGTATGAGCTAGCAGTCACCCTATTCGTAAGTTTTCAGTTTAAGAAATCTATATTACCGCCTTTTTATAAACTCATTGCCTTCAGTAAAATCTGTATTCTCGATAATTGTGAACATTAATGCAATCAAAAAACAAATAACTGTGTAGCATAGTGTGACTTTTTAATCCATTTTTTCTTCCTTGTACGACGTAAAAAGGAAGCATTGTAATCACGATAAATTTCGGGTACCATATTTCAACGAAAATATCCATTTTGACCACTATCGAATGCAATTTAACGATGTTTTTGAGTGACACCCGTATGTAAGGACAAAATAAAAGACTCTTTCTCCCCACAATAGTTATAAAACTGATTTAAAATGGATTCTCAAGAGTTCTTTTCGTGACGTATGTACGCACGTACGCACGTACGTATGTATGTATATATCTCGCAGAACTCAAAAACGAGGAGCCTCAGAACGTTGAAATTTTGTATATAGGGCTGCTATAACATGTAGATGTGCACTTCGCATTTTGATTGCCATCGGCCGCACCAAATGTATTTAAATATATGTATATATTTAAATACTTTACCACTGTGCTACTCGGCTCATTATTCTTATAAGTTTGTAAACTGTGCATTTTTTGCTTTAAAAATGATTGAATTATGTTGTTCTTATCTTCCGGTTAAGATTTTTATGCTCTTGGTTAACCTGCCTGGAATAATTGTGGAATTATCAACAATTTAAAAGTTTTTTAAGTACGGCTAAGCCTAATTTTTGGTTATAATAACGGGCATATTTGTTTACATTTGAATATTAGCAGAATAGTGGATTTGTTGCCAATCTTTAGAAACCAAACTTCGCAACAACAAAGTAACGTCTTCTTAGGTTTTATGAATTAAATTATGCTTGATTCATTCCGGAATTATCATTTAAGTTATAAGCTCGGTTTTGCGTACAAATCGCAGTTTTAATTGAAAAAAACTGTTTTTTTTTTAATTGTTTTAACTGTACTTGGTGTTTTATGTTTTTCTATATCTTCCAATTTTTAATGAAATTATTTTGAACTTTTGAGTATAATTGCCTTACTGCGAAGTGAGAATTGAATTAATTAGTAGCGCATGCGCATTAGGGAAGCGGCACTGAATCGTCTGTGAAAAACTGTTATTTTTTAATTTGTTTAATTTCTTTTATGCATCGTTTTAGATTTATTATAGTATTTGAATATAACTTGTGGTAATTCTGCAGATGCTATGATTTTTGCTCACTCTGAGTTATAAAATGAATGAGATGCGACGCTGTTAAGTGAACCTAGCGCCGAAGTGTGGCTATGGTAAATAAATATAGTGAACTTTAATCAGTGCATTTATTCTATTGAGGTTTATGCGCTATCGACGAAGTAGATTTTATTCATAATTCGTTAACTGTTAATTCAATATGTTTAAATGAAATGCAGGAAAATTGCGTATAATTTAATATTTCGTACAAAGAAGCCATGTGGTGTACACATCAGATTTTTTGTTCTTATACAGTAATTGTGAAAGAAACTCTTCATATTATTTCAAAAAAAAAACACTATAGTACAACTACTTTAATTATACTAGCATATATTAATTTTAGTGACGTGTTACGAGTATAAGAAGAAAAATAGTTGCAATTAAAATGTTTGAATAAACGAACTTTTAGTATAAATCAATGTTATATTTAATGAAAAGAGGAAAACGTAGTAATAGTTAAAATTATAAGAAAATAATGTTTTTAAATTAATTTTTATTCGCGCATTCCCTTTAAGCGTATAATGGTTATAACAATTAATTATTTAATGTTATTAATTTAATATTAAAGTTGGGGAATTGAACAACTTAGTAAATTTATGGTCATGTTAATAATTTTTAAATACCTTTCAGCCGCTTTAAGAATTGTCTATATTTAGCTGTCTAGCAAAGTTTTTTATGACGCATAAAACCACACCGGAAATTCGAAATGCGATCAAAAAAATTTATGTTTTGAATGTAGTCCTCCAATCTTTTTTCATTGCATTTGTAAAAAATGCCAGGTGCATACGTCATCTTATTTTCACAAAAGAAAATAAAATAAAAAAAAAGGTGATCTTCAAGAACTTTTTTGCGTGACAAAGAAATGAATCGTTTCAGGGTTTGATTAGAAAAATGCTCAATGACATTAATTGCTGGGAAAGAAATTTCCAACCTCATGGAAGCAGTTCTAAATGGATTTTAATTAATAAAATGGAAAATATAGCAATTTCAGCTTCAAGTCCTGAAAAGCGTCTTTTTTTTCTATTTTTTATTTTTATTTTTCCTCTTCTATTCTGAAGTACTTAATCTAGAAACTTTTTTTACGGAATATATTTTTTCTAGTCTTCAACACTTTTTCAAAATCATGAATTTCAAATACATGGAACTTTTCTAAGGAAAACTGGATTCTACCATATAATTAGATGCCTTCTAAAATACTTTTTGCTCCCTCTTCATTGTGAACTGAATTATGAATTTATTTATCAAGATCTTAAAGAAGCATTTAACGGATGAGCATAACGTATATTTTAAATCTAAACCTAAGATTTAAAAAAAATGGTAAACCCATATAAGAGGAATCATCTGGATTTTTTTTAAAACTTTAATCATTTAAATACGATGTAAGTTTCAAGTGATTAAAAAAACGGTACGTACATTTAACGTTTGTAATATTTTTTATAAATAAAATGATTTTACCATCAGAATGTGTACAAATTACAAAATTCCACGGTTTTAAAATTTAATTTAGGTGTTCTAAATCCTTTATTCCTAACTGTTTAGAGTAAAAACGTGAATAATAGTTACGGATGTATTCCTCAACTTCCGATGGATTTGCTACTTGATAACTTCCTATAAAGCTGAAAATACTACTGCGTACTATGAGTTCGTAGGGACGTCCTTAAAGAACTAAGCCTGGTGAAAGGTTAGGTTAGGTTATTCAATTATGGCAAAGCACACGAGGGCTATCTGCCTAAAGGGAGGGATTCCTTCGTGGAGGAGTTTCTAATGGAAACTGGCTCGTATAAACGTTACACATGGAGAAAACCCCGAAAACGCCCATGCAGCCAGCCCGTTCTCGGGATTCGAATCTCGGACCGAACTACCAGTGTTTAGCGTCTTTACCGCTCGGCCGCTGGTGGGCCTCCTGGTGAAAGGTAAAACACAATATTTTATTCCAGCTTGTGATGAATAACGGCTATCATAAGCCTAATAGATAAAGAAGAACTCACAAGCCGCCCAAACGGTATAGTGGTTACCCTCGCTGACTGCTACACCGAAGGGCCCGGGTTCGAATTCCGAAGAAGGCATGCATGTTTGTGAATGTATAGTGTCGGTGCGGCATGGCAGCGCTTTAAATATGCGGTGAACCGAAAGTCCTTTCGTGTGGCTTGGTGGAAGGGAGAGGAGTGGGAGACCGGGTTTAAAATGGCTTCAGAATAGATTTGCTTTCAAAATCTGTATGTATGTATGTGCGTATGCATGTACCTCGCATAACTCAAATAGAATGTTCAAATTTTGTGTATGCGACTGCTATAACATGCATTGGTGCCCGTCCCTTTTTTGCTGTAATCAGCCGCAGCAAATGTATAGATGTATGTCTTATATTTTCAAAAATTCTGCATTTTTTGCCTTGATAGTAAAGAACATGAGCTCTAAGACCACAGGAACAACATAATTCAATCATTCATTTTTAATGATTGAATTATGTTGCAGTTACGTTCCAAATGTATGTTTTTCTTATATTATTATTCCAAGTTTTTGTACCTTTCGTTAATCTGCATGCAGTAACTATAGAATTATCAACAATTTAAAAATTTAGTGACAGGAAGTTTAAGTGACGGGTTCAGCCTAAATGGGGTCCCCATTTGTTTACATTTGTAACTCTTACTAGAATAGAGAATTAAGCTACTTGATGCACCAAATTCAGTGTCTTTTTGCGCAGTGGGATCAAACGGTAACTTTCAGTTTTGTGCAGCGAAAATTTTTTCATCTTACCCAGTGACCGAATTGCTGGTTTTCGCTCGGAAACTCTAATTTTAATTGCAATGTTTTTAACTGTTTTTACTGTATGTGTTGTTTTAGGTTTGCCAATTTTTAAGGATGATGCTTTGAGTTTTTATATATTTTTGCCTTGCCGAGAAACTGAATTGATTGAATGGTAAATATATCTGTTATGAAATTCGAGGATATATGTTTGAACGAAGAGCAGCAGAAAATGTGTATAATTTAATAGGTTGCACAAGGAAGTCATGTGGTTTTGCCCATCAGATAGTTTTAATTTTAGTTCCATTTATCATTCCTTGTATTAAGTTAATCATTTGGCAAATTAAGCAGAATATTTCATTTCCATTGGTTATTTAATTGAATCAAATCTATGTCTACTAAAAAGAACGAAACAATTTTAAAGATCTTGCTTTTAGAATACGTCAACAATCGTTATAAGTATTCCATTTTCTACTTTCCTAAAACCAACTAAGAAAAGAAGATACTAAATTACAGGCAATCGTTGAAAGAAAAACCTTAAAAGGTTTTAAATTAAAGATCCCTGACATAAGCTTGGCTACGAAATCATTTTAATGGGACATTATTTGAAGTAAGCATTTATCAGATCTTTGGCGAGGAACCAAAAATGAGTAAATATCAGCCAGTTGCAAATATTCGTTCAAATTACAATTAAGAATAAAAGTAGGTTTATGACATTAATTAATAATCCATATGAGACTAAGTGGATTATAATATTAAAGAGGAATCTCGAATTTTTCATCATATAGTGGATGTCAAATCTAATAAAGAACATCATCGTTTAGTTTAAAAGAATATGCACGACAAATAATTTAATATAATTTATACGGTACGTTAGAATAAGCTGTAATTAGGGCCTATCAAAAAGAGTTGCCTTGTGGCATAACTTCTGTCCCGCTTCATCTATTGTATTATTATGCTGAATATACGTGTAGACTTATATACAAATCACTATGTGATTAATACAGATAATTATACCCGATGAAGTTTTAACGAATATTGGGGGAAATAAAGTTTCAATATGCTTTCAGCACACAATAATTTACCCTCCAGTCTACAGATGCTACAATTCTGTATGACAAATATGCATTTATTTCTTCACTTTTACATGCATAATTACAGCGGATATGAAATAAACTCACATTTCCTATGAAATAATATAACGATAAAAGTAAAGACTGAATTCACATTTTCTAAAAATATTCGTTATTTATAATGCATGTTTACAGAATATGTTTGCTTTGCATTCCTGTTAAACACTGTGACTTTGTAGGTGTGTACATTAGAGTTTGCTAAAGGTATATAATTATCTCAATTATTCATTATTATGATTTTGAACTATAATCTGCAGAAAACAAAAGGGGCAGTTCTATATCTCTGATTCTACTGAGCCTATTGACGAAATTTAATTTGGATTCTTCGTCCCGAAAGCACGACTTGGGATATACTTGTATATTAGATTTATATATAGCATTGTTCTAACATAGGTATTTTGATACAAAATCGGACTTTTTCTAAAATGACAAAGAATTTTTTCCACATTTTCGTTCTACGATTCAAAGTATGCCAAATATTAATTTGTGTAACATTTCGTCAGAAACGTACCGAGAAATTTAAACATTTATCTTGATGCACATTTTTCAGTTTGCGCGAAAAATATTTCACATGGCGAAATTCTTAATTTATGGTAACCTACTCTACTTTCACTTTCATTGTGCACGATAGGGGAAAATGGTGCATCGTTCATTCTTTGAAATAATTTTAACAAAGGACCTAAACCACATTTGGCGTTATTATCACTTATAAAAAATATGCCAAATTTCAAAACCCTCCAATAAATAAATTCACGACACATCTAGGGAGATTTTGACCAAAAAGCTCTATCTTTTTTAAAGCATGCCTAGAAATACATCTACTTTGTAGCATTCATTATTTTAACTAACCAAGTTATTTTTAGTTTGAACTTTCCTATCGATATCTCAAAGTTTCAGTTGCTGCCCGAATTTAGCGCGAGCGAGATATTTATGCAAATCGTATATATCTGATAGCAGTTAAAAGGCAGGAGTTAACAAGGAAAGGAGACAGAGTCTTGTCGCGATAATTTAAACTCGGAAATGATGAAATATTAGATGAAGTTTCACTTTCACTAGCTGTTGAACTTCCATTGTCCATATCGCTACTTGAAGCCAAAGAACCTATTCTTTGTTTAAACTCTTGCTAAACGTAACGGTCGAACCTGTCCAAACCAACTTCGACATTCAGCTTCGAGCTTTGGCGCTTTGTGGCGACAGATATTTCACGCATGCGCAGTTGTTTCCCTTTTCGTTAGAAGGGAGCCACTTCTGCTTTTGCGAAGTTTTCCTTCTTAACAGTACATATTCTTTGTTCTGGCTACGTCTCTCTTAGCTATTATTACCCTCGGCCATATCTTAGGCCCTTGCTAGGCTTCGCCGATTTAATCAATACTTAGGGGCCAACTATTTAGATTCTGATAGCTTCGGCTATATTTTTTAAGAACTCAAATTATTAGTTTTAAATTCAAGCCCTAGTGGCGGCTTTATGTAAAGTTCCAAGTCGGAACTGATTGTAAATATACTGAATAATAAAGGGTTTTGAACCCTTCGCAAGTCTCACGTGTTCTGTTCACACTTAAGCGATTATTCGCTTGTTAAGTGTTCGTGGGGTTCGGAGTTAGAAATTTAGATTTAAATAGTTGAACCTCACAACCTTTTTTTTTACTTCTTACACATAAAAATTATCATTAAACCTGCATAATGTAACAAGTAAAGACTTTTCCTTCTAATATATCCTTTAAATTGTACACATTATTTCCCCCAAAATGTTATATGGGGAGTATCTTTATTATTTCTTTATTATGATTTTTTGTATGAAAGTATTCTGTAATAAAGAATTTTTTAAAAAATAAAAAGTCAATTACTGTAAAAAATTTTATAACAATACATTGCTGTAAATAAACATAAAATATCTATTTTCACATCCAGGCCGATACAATAGTGCCATTTTTTGGAATTACGAAAATCTTCCTTACTATTCGGCTATTCATTCAGGTGATTACACAGTATTTATACACCTTCGTGTGAAGTGCATATATGTATACGTTTATTAAGAGCCAGTCTTACTAGGAAAAAATTAATATTTATTAAAAACGCGACTGTAGCGAAGATTACCATGGCACATTTTCTCACATTTCTTTCTCTATATACTACATAGATATTCTAAAACACAATATAAAAATTTCCTGCATTATATTAGGATCTGAATCCGTTTAAAACTCTTCTGCTAGTTTAGCATTCTCTCATCAAAATATTTACTCTTAACTTGCAGAATGCAGAAATATGCCCAAAGGATTTCCGAAAAGCTTTCTTATGGTTTTCAAAAAACGGAAACTTAATTTTTTTACAACCTCTTGCGGATTTCTTCCTTCCTGCTCTATTACTCAATCTTCATTTTAAAGTAAGAGCAGTGGAATATTTTTAGATCTCATTTTCTTGCCCACGAGCTTTTAGCTGAAAGAAAAAACAT
>KK112307.1:0-12575 GCA_000611955.2 Stegodyphus mimosarum
GGTGGTTATTCTGGCTTTTGACAGATGGTCACATTAATGTGACTGGACTGTGTATAAAGTAATTTAGTTACCTTCTAGTCTTTTAACTTAATTCTTCTTTTTCCGTGTCTAGTGAAAAAGCTGTCTGCAGGCTATTAAATTAAATATAAACAGCGTATTTAAATAGCTTTGAACTTAATGCATGCAAGGAACTTCTTTCACACTTTTGTGCATAAAGTAATGCTTCACTAGCTAAAGATGCTTCAAATAACATGAAATTGAAAAACTGAGAATGGTTTTGTGATTGGCAAAAAATCGCCAGCACCCTACGAGGAATTTTTGGTTTATTTGATTACGGCAAAGCACACGAGGACTATCTGCCTAAGGGAAAGGATGCCTTCGTGGGAGGGCTTTCTAAGAAAAACTGGCTCGTATACACGTTACACACGGAAAAAACGCCCTACAGCCAGCCCCGGGATTAGAACCCGGACCGATCTACTAGTGCTCAGTGACTTTACCGCTCGTCCGCTGGTGGGGCCCCCTACCGGCCGAGTTCTCTCTCTGTATATTAAAACATGTTTTTTCCTTTTATTATTTCATGGTTTTGAATTGAATTTCCGTTCTTTGGAGATGATATATGATGTGTTTCAAAATGATTTAGTAAAGTAAAATTAAATTTAAATAATTCTCTTGCGCTATTGCTGCAAGGAATTTTTCTAAAAGTTCCACTCGTTTGAATTGCTTTTGGTAGGTAACATCATTTCGTTTTACTTTTGGTTTTGAAACTTACTTTTGGTTTTGAACACTTGCTTACGTAAATGACGAAACACGAATTGAATAATTGAAGACTTACGTTTGAGGGCAACTTCCCCTTGATAAGTCTGTCTTCTGCCAGCTCAACAATTATTCACTTATGCATATTTATTATTTTTAGGATTTAAAAAAAAATTATTACAATTTTATATTTGTTAATAGATTTTGATACTTGCACTTAATTTACTTATGTTCTCAGAATTTAAATGATATTGTAGATTAGTTCGCAACAATATAAATTATTTATAATTTCTTTTAAACCTATTTCTATAATTAATTTTTTACTTTAAATTGCTTTTTTACGAATAGAAATTTTGTTAAAGATATATATATATATATACATATATATATATATGAGTCGCTTAAACTCACCGCTTCTGAAAAGCACAGTATTTGACGACGGGTGGCCTAGGTGGACAGTGTGGACAGATAAGAAACATTTTTAACTAATGGGGGTGTAGAAGCTAATTCTTAGAACTGTTTTATTTAGAATCCTCGCAACCTCTATGTTAATAGCCGTATCGTTACTACCACAGTGAGCCTCCTATAATTAAAGGCAAGAAGTACAAAAAATATTCAAAAGCTATCTAAAAAATTTATAAATTTCGAATTATATACCCCAAAATTGCTAAAAATGAAAAAATAAATAAAAAAATAAAACAAATAAAAAAGAAAAATCGGAAAGGTTTCAGATTTAATATTACGTCCAAAAAGCCTTTTTTTAACGTTTTGTGTGTTACCTTTTATTTATTAAATATCATGTTCTTCGCACTTAAACCATAAAATCAGTTCAAAAGCAAAATCACAAAATAATTTCAAAATGAGCATATCTTTAAAATTTTCGATACACAGTCCTGCGCGCTGGAGATAGAAATGTTTTTTTCTGTACAACGTTGCCATTACTCGCTTTAAAATCCTTGAGTTTGTTAATCAAGAATTCTCTAAAGTTTTACAAAATATGAAATCGATAATAAAACAAATTCCAAATTTTAAATTTGGGTTTCCAGATGCCCATATTCCGGTGGAAACGTTCAATGTTTAAAATTTGATGTCTCTAGGTACTGTTGTTTTATCACAATGCGAGAAACATGCATATATTTCTGCAGATTCTTCCATATTTAATTTTTTTAAATATAATACACAGCGATAATATTGGGTGGCAACAATTTGAAAAGTGTAACAACGCTTTTAGGGAGTCAACGCAAAATACCAAAACGAAATTAATTTTCCCCCTGGCCAAATTTCCCCTTTAGACTCAAAATCTAAAACCTTTCACATTTTATATTACGCCAAAGGGGCGTTTTTTAACATTTTGTATGTTACCTTTATTTATTAAGTATCATGTTCTTCACATCTAAAGCATAAAATTCAGTTCAATAGCAATATCTCAAAATAATTTTAAAATGTGTATGTCTTTAGAATTTCCGATACACAGTCTAGCGCGCTGGAGATAAAAACTTTTTTTTTCCACATACAGAGTTGCCATTGCTCGCTTTGAAATCATTGAGTTTCTTAATCAAAAACTCATAAATACTTTACAAAATATGAAACAGATAATTAAACAAATTCCAAATTTAGGCTTCCAGATGCCCATATTCGGGTAGAAACATGCGTTATTCAAAACTGGATTGCTCTAGGTACCGTTGTTTTATCACAATGCGAGAAACATGCATATATTTACGCAGATTCTTCATTATTTAATTTCTTTAAATATAATACATCATTAATAATAATAACAACCTTAAATATAATAATGTAATATTTGGTGGCAACGATCTGAAAAAAGAACCGACATTTATAGTGAATCAACGCAAAATACTAAGACGAAATTAATAGCCCTTTTGGGCTTAAAAAAAATGTGTTTAAACTTACGTTTGCGGAATGTTGTGGCCGAAGTAATATTTGTTCAAGTTTAATTTTCATCACTGCTGCATATATGCCTCTTTTATCCTTTACAGGAAGAATTCAGGAATTATGAAAATTTTTCGGGATTTCTTGCGATTTATGGACAATTTCATATTACCAAACTTCAGAACACTCGATACATAATAAATTATTTTTCGAAACGATACACATTATCAGCGCAAAACAGAGGCATTAAAATATCAAGAATGAAATTTATATTAAAATAACCATAAATGTTTAGGATTTGAAAATTGAATTTAAAACGCAGGTTTTGAGGAATTGCGCTTTTGCATAAATTTCGAAATTTAGAATGTCATAATTAAATAGATTTTCATTAATTTTTGCAAGACTTGCTAAAACTCTACATTTTTTGTGCGGTTGGCTGAAGTAGGATTTTATGAGAAAAGCGAATAAAGACAGAAATTATGTTTATAAATTTTAAACAAATAGGGAATTTAAGTGAAATTGTATTTATCATCATTTCGATTGGTAATATCTTAATTATTAATATCAACACATCAAATCCTCTATTTCGCCAACAAGATTTACGCTAAAGCATAAATATAGCATAATAAAAAATAAATGCTTTAAAGGTGAGAGTTTTTTACGAGTTCAACGATTTTGAACTCAAAAATTATGTTTCTTTAAATTGAAATAAACAGTATGAGATATCTGTTTTACATGGTTTTAAAAAAATATTTACTTCGAAATATCAAAAAAGAGCTCGTATATACAGTTCTTTAAACTTTCCTAACCTAACTAATAAACTTAAATTAACAATAACACTGAAACTATAAAAGCAGTTATTTCTGATCGACATTAAAACATCCATATTGAGTCACAAATAACTAAACGAAACTAAACGTTCATATTTCATAACGCTGCGTATCTTTAGAAAATGGTATTTGCATTTCTTGTTCAATCAGCTTGATGAACGAAATACACTCATGGACAAAAAAAATTAGCGCACCAAGAAGTAGTCGTCAAAATGAAACGAAATTTTACATACGTAATGACTACTTTGATGTAAGTAAATGATAAGAAAATCAAAGAAAAAGGATAATTTATTTCAGAGAAAAAGGCAAAAGAACGGAGGAGTTAATACTCCGTTGGACCCCCTCTAGCGCGAATGCACGATTCAATACGATCGGGCAGTTCTGTATGATGTCTTGAGACATTTTGTTCCATATTTGCTGTAACCTTGCCTCTAGTTCGTTCAAACTCTTGGGATGTCCAAGTCGTCGTCTCAAATGATCCCAGATATGCTCGATTGGAGACAAATCTCGGGATCGAGCAGGCCAAGGAAGGGTAGTAACAGTGCGGAGATAGTCTTGTGACACCCTTGCCGTATGAGGCCGAGTATTGTCTTGTTGAAAAATGGCTCCTGGAAACCGTTGCATGAGTGGCAACACATGTGGTTGCAGGATTTCATGAACATATCTCTGGGCTGTCATGGTGTCACGGAATAATACTAGGGGTCACGGAATAATACCGTGTATTGTAAGCAATAGCATCCTATACCATCACAGCAGCTGTGGGAGCGATGTGTCGCTGTACAGCAAAGGCAGGATTGAGGCGTTCACCACGGGCTCTCCACACACGACCACGATTGTCATCACTGCCGAGATTGAATCTGTATTCGTCGCTAAAGACGACCTGGTTCCATTCCGCTGCAGTCCAGTTTCCTCGTGCTCGACACCACTCCAAACGAAGGCGTCGATGGGTGGGCATCAAGGGCAGCGCACGTAATGGACGCCGCGATACCAACTGTCCTTCAGCCAGGCGCCTTCGTATGGTTCGAGAAGACACAGGAGCCATTAGTGAAGGTACTACCTGTGCCTGGATGGGGGTCGATGAAGCAGTTGGCTGTACGCGTGCATTTCTTACGATGTGGCGGTCTTCTCGACGACTGGTCTGTCGAGGGCGTTCTGAGCCTGGTGTTCGTGTACATAACATCTCTCGGGTCCACTGGTCCCAACACCTCCTCACAACACAATCAGAGCGGCCTAATTGACGAGGTACTCGCCTAGCTGACCACCCAGCTTCCATCATCCCGGCGATTCTCCCCCTCTCAAACTGCGACAACTGCTCATATTGTCTTCGGAGACGGCGTAGTGGCATGTCTACCTCAGCTCTTCCTTTGTAAATGATTCAGCGCACTCAAACAAGCTTTGGTTACCTGTTTTATACACCACAGAGTACGACGTTCAACGCCCTCTACCGGCTATACGTAATGCTCAATCACGCTGCATTTCGAATCATTTGCATATCTTCCCGACATGTACCTTCATTCCAAGTTTCGTTACGATCCCGCAATTATTTCTTGGTGCGCTAATTTTTTTGTAATTTTGGAGTGTATTTACCCCAAAGAGCGTTAACCTAGAAGGGCTATTAATTCCGTTTGGGCATTTTGTGTTGATTTACTTTTCAAACTGTCGCCACCAAATATTACAGCTCTGTATTATATTTAAAGAAATCAAATAATGAAGAATCTGCATAAATGTATGTTTCTCGCATTGGGGATAAAACAACGGCAACTCAAGCCATCAAATTTTGAATAACATGCCTTTTACTCTTATATCCTTCACAGAAAAAATTCAGGAAATATGAAATTTGCAGGCTTTCTTGCGATTTATGGACAATTTCGTATTACCAAACTTCAGAACACTCGATACACAATGAATCATTTTTCTAAACGATACACATTACCAGCACAAAATTATAAACAGATGTACTAAAATACCAAGAAGGAAATTTATATTAAAATAATCATGCATGGTTAACCACGTATGGTTATTTTCATTGTTGTTGTTGTATGGTTATTTTAATTGTAGTAGTTGTAGAATTGTCAGCAATTTAAAAGTTTTATTGGCGAGTTAACCCTAATAAACGACTATTTGTTTACATTTGTAAGTCAGTTAGAATAGTCAGTCTGCAGCTTCAGTGTCTTTCTGCCCAGTGGGCCAAAAGTCCACCGAATAAAGGCATCTGGAAGCCCTAATTCCGAATTTGGAATTTGTTTTATTATCTATTTCATATTTTGTCAGACATTAAAGGATTTTTGATTAACAAACTAAACAATTTCAAAGCGAGGAATGGCAACACAGCACGAAAAAAAAACACAATTTAATCTCCAGGGCGCGATACTGTGTAGCGGAAATTCTAAAGATATGCTCATTTTAAAAGTATTTTGCGATATTGCTGTTGAGCTGAATTTTATGGTTTTAAGTGCGAAGAACATGATATTCAATAAACAAAAGTAACACACAAAACGTTAAAAAAACGCCGATTTGGGCGTAATGTAAAACCTTAAGGCTTTGAGTTTTTTTTTTTTTTTAACTTTTTTGTACAAAGTAAAAGACGTGTCGTAATTGCGAAAATTTCGAGTAAAATATTTCAACGTCGAAACCATTTGTACGATCTTTTTGCGTGACATCTATACCTTCGGATAGAATAAAGGTCTGTTTTTACTAAAATAAATTGTGAAATGGAATTAAAATGGATTCAGACAAGAATTTTTCTTGATGATTGTGCGTACGTACGCATGTATGGATCTCGCGTAACTCAAGAACGAGTGGCCATAAAACGTTGAAATGTCGTGTACGGGACTGCCATAACATAGAGTTATGCATCTCCATTTTTTGTTGCAATCGGCTGCACAATCATATATATATATACACACACACACGCATATTCTCGCTATGTTACCTGGCTCGGTGAGCTTAGTTTTTTTTATTCTTATATGTTGTGCCTTTTTTGCTTCAAAAGGGCTTGAATCGTGTTTTTACATTCTGGTTAAGGTTTCCATGCCCTTAATTAACCTGCATGCAGTAGTTGTAGAATTGTCAGCAATTTAAAAGTTTTATTGGCGAGTTAACCCTAACACGAACGGCTAATTGTTTACATTTGTAACTCAGTAGAATAGTCAGTCTGCTGCTTCAATGTCTTTCTGCCGAGTGGGACCAAATGTAAACTTAAGTTTTGCTCACCGAAAAATATGCCTTCTTGCCCGCTGTCTCAATTGCTTGTTTTTGCGTAGCAATTTTGTAATAATTTTCATTACAAAATTGCTTTCTTAACTACTTTAACTGTGTTTGTGTTTTATGTTTTTCTGTATTTTGCAATTTTAATGAAGATATTTTGTGTATTTATGTATGTGTGCGCGGACATCAGATTTCTTTTTAAAGCAAAATCTAGTTAGAAAAATCTCAAAGACTAATTCTTTGGCATAAAAATTAAAGGTAGACTACAATGATTCTGAATTTCTTAATGACTCCGAAAAATGATAGTATACTTCTATTTTTTTTTCTAATAAATGGCGTTCATAATTATAAAATAATCCATAAGAGCTTTAAATTTCCTTTATTTCTCAAAATAAATTTTAGTGAATAGAAGCATTATTATTCTCCTTTGACGATTTTCCCTCTTGCATTACTCTTTTTAATTTGAAATTGAAATGGTCTTTCGATTTCCTTTTCTCCTCTATTGTACCGCGTGTATTCCATCGTAATTTAATACTCGTATGTGTTAAATATTTCATTCAGATTGAAATAACAAACTTCTCGGTTTTCATTGATTATCAATCTTTTACTCAGATATTATAATGCATTATTTCGTAATTTGCTACATATTTCTTTTAATTTCGTTCATAATTATTGATTTGTTGATTTAATCCAGAGGTTGATACAGCTCGATGACCTATTTTACACATAAACTTAATTTCTAATTTGGTTCAAGAATGGAAAAAAGTTTCGAATTCCAAATAAATTCTTGCATTAAAAGTGAATTTTAATATTTTTGGATGCATTATTGAAAATACGATTTCCCTGAAGAAATCAAAATTACCTGTCCGGGAGTTTTAAATTTTATGATTTATAAATACAAATTACTTCGGTTGATTTCAGAAAAGAATAAAAAATCTGAAAGTTCTCAGATTTTACATTACGCCCAAAGGGGCGTTTTTTAACGTTTTATGTGTTACCTTTATTTCTCAAATATCATGTTCTTCGCACTGAGACCATAAAATTCAGTTTAACAGCAATATCGCAAAATAATTATAAAATGAGCATATAATTTCCGATTCACAGTCTCGCGTGTAAGGGATGAAAATGTTTTTTTTTTCGTACAGTGTTGCCATTGCTCGCTTTGAAATCATTGAGTTTTTTAATCAAAAACTCATAAATAATTTTAAAAATATGAAACAGATAATAAAACAAATTCCAAATTTAGGCTTCCAGATGCCCATATTTGTGTGGAAACATACATTATTCAAAACTGGATTGCTGTAGGTACCGTTGTATTATCACAATGCGAGAAACATACATACATTCACGCAGATTCTAATTATTTAATTTTCTTAATATAATACAGGGCTGTAATATTTGGTGGCAACAATTTGAAAAGTAAACCGACATTTATAGTGAATCAAAGCAAAGTGCCAAAACGAGTAAATTAATAGTCCTTCTAGGCCAATTGCTCCTTTGGATTAACTGAATGTCATCAAGTATTAATTTGAATATGAATAAAAGTTTCAATTCCTTCATGTTATATTACCTAAATGTTACGTTTCTTAATGTTAAGAAGAATGTAAATTTATTGCTACAATTCTTGCATGCAGTCTCACAATAGAAATCGATTTAAAAATAAGACATCGACACTCCTTCAAAGACTATAATACAGCTGTAATTATGTTGGCAATAGACCGATCTGAATGAATCCCGCAAGTTTTCAAAAACAGATTCCAAATCTCAGTGAGCCTACATACATAAAAAGCGTTGTACGTGAAAAACTACAAAGCAAAGAAGCAGTTGTTTAATTATTTTGTTCTTAAGCATTTACCTCCTATTCGAAAGAATAAAGAGAATGACATTAATTAAAAAAACAGAAATTCAAATGCAGAGTAAAGTCAAAGTAAAATAAGATAAAATACAAACAGAGGAATACGATTAATTCATATAAATTAAATGAAAATAAAAGTTCAGGAATGATTTAAAAACAAGATTATGGTTAAAAAAAATTTTTAAAACCAGAAATCAGAAACCAAACTAATGATCTCTTAACGCAGAGAAAAGCTCTTAATCGAAAAAAGAAAATCTAGTAAAAAAAAAAAAAGCAAAATCTTTTTGTCGAAATTAATTTTATATTTTTATCTGATTTTTTATTTTAAATTCGTTAATATTTTTATGTAATTTTAATCTTACAAATTAATTATTAACTCTTATGTTCCTTACTAATTTTGACGATGAATTTAATATTTAAGAATTAATTTTCATGTCGCATCATTTTTCTGTAATCTCATTTTTATTCCTTAAAAGGACTGGAGCAAGAGCTAACAATTTTATTCAATTATTTTACTCAAGTTTTTTATTACATAGCCATTAATAAATAACAAACTGTATTTTTCTAAATCGATTTAAAGCCGAGGGAAAAACCTATTATTAATATTTAAAATAATTTACAAATAATGCAAAAATAAACGATAAATGGTGTAATATTTTATATTAAATGAAGTAACTTACTCACTGTTACCCACACGGCTAAAATTTACTACATTCTGTTACTTAGTATTATATAAATAAAATTCAAGTTATATAATGTTATTTTTTATAAATCTTGATTATCTGGATTACATTCAAGGTATGTAAGCAAAGAAATATATTTTGAAGTATCGAATGTAGTGAGTGAATTTACACTCATGTCCATAAATTAAGGATAATTTGGAGTCACGCGGAAATGGAACTCTAAAATAAATATATCACCTGTAAAATCACTACACATATCTTCAAGAATCATATACAAATTTCAGGAAGTAACTAGATGACACCGATTGTACGTCACAATGACGAGACTGTAAGAGAGTGATATATAAGGAATACAGGCAAAGAAGTAAAATTGTTTGCGGGCGCTTTATAAGCATTTCAGTCCAATAACCGAATAGTTATGACACAAAGGACGCATTTGGATGATATTTTACGTGGTAGAATGATCGGCCGTCTGGAATGTGGGCGTACCCAACTGGAAGTATCAGACAAACTTGGAATTGCTCAGAGTGTCATCTCCAGGCTTTGGCAACGATTCCAGGATGATGGTAATGTGAATAGATGTTACAGCACAGGTCGCCCCAGAGTTACAACGCCGAATGAGGACCGGTATTTGGCAGTTACTGCCAAAAAAACAGGCGGAACACAGCCTCAGACCTGTCTCGTCAGCTCTCTTGAGCCACTGGTAGACAATTTCGAGGCAGACCGTGTACACACGCTTAGGGCAGATTGGTCTATAGGCTCGTAGACCTGTCAGATGCGTTCCACTTACTGCAACTTACTGTCGCCTGCGATTAGCCTGTAGTAGGGAGCATGCATTGTGGACACCGCAACAGTGGGCTTGTGTGATGTTTTCCGACGAGTCCAGGTTTAGATTTCAGTCTGATTCTCGCTGGACGTTCATATGGAGAGCTCCAGATACCCGTTACCACCAAGAAAACATCATTGAACGACACCGTTACGGTGGTGCAGGAGTGCTCGTTTGGGGTGGAATAATTCTGGGTTCGAGAACTGACCTGCATGTTCAAATTGGAACCATAACAAGCCAAATCTATCGCGACGACATTCTGGAACAACATGTGCGTTTGTTTCGGGGCGCCATGGGCGCACAATTTGTGTTTATGAATGACAACGTCCGTCCTCACCGTGCAAAGATCGTAAGCGAATGCCTTCAATCCGAGGATATCACCCGTATGGACTGGGCAGCATCCTCACCGGACTTGAATACAGTAGAGCACGTGTGGGACATGCTTGGCTGCCGAGTTCCAACCCGTCAACCTCCTCCTACATGTCTACCGGAACTTCGGAGAGCATTGCGTTTTGAGTGGTGTAATATCCCCCCAAGATCATATCGATAATTTGATACTCAGCATGCCTAGGCGTTGTACGGAATGTATTGCATCGTCTGGGAGACATACAATGTATTAACAATCATACCAACCATGTAATATTGGTTTTTTTTTTGTAATTTGCTCCAGGGAGAAAAAATCTTTATTTTTTTTTAATAATATCAAACATATAGCATCGTTTTTTGCTCTTTACCTTTTGTTTAATAAATAAGCTTTACAAATAAGACAAATTTGTTTTGCTTCTAACTCTTCCTTTGCCTGATTTTGCATTATACTTAATTTATGGACATGAGTGTATAACAGAGGACAAATTCAATGCTATTATTACATACTTGTAAGCTAAACATAACACCAGTGTAATTGAAATATGCAAATGTAGAATTTAAAATTAGGCAAAAAAATAAAGTTTAGATTGGCATGAAAACTAACAGCTCTTTATAGAGACTTTTAAAGGAGCAATGAATTTAAGGCTATGTTTGTGCTCTTTACGAAGAAAATTTTAAAAATAAAACGTTGTGAAAGCCATATATTTATCAACATCTAAAGCTACGATAGGAAATGTTGCCAATAACAAAAGAAAAATATCTCATGTTTACACCACGTGACTTCCTTGTACGGAATATTAAATCATACGCAACTTTTCCTGCATTTCGGTTAAACTTACTGTCTCGAATTTCTTTAGAGATATATTTCTCATTCAATTAATTAAATTCTCGTTTCGCGACAAGGCAAAGATACATGAAACCTCAAAACATCTTTATTAAAAATTGAAAATACAGAAAAATATAAAACATAGATACAATTAAAAATATTTAAAGAACAATTTTTACAATTAGAATTAAGAGTTTCTACGCAGAAACAAGCTATTTGGCCACGGGCAAAAAGGCAGATTTTTTGGTGCCCAAAACTGAGATTTTACTTTCTGTCTTACTCGGCAAAAAGACACTGAAGGCGTACAAACTGACTTAATTTGTTGTGGACGCCATGCTGAGTTATTATATGGGATAATTTAACAACTTAAATGATAATTCCAGAATGGGTTAAGCATGATTTAATTCGCAATAATAAAAGAGGACGTTATCATTGTTGATGCGAAGTTTAGCTTCCCTAGATTGGCAACAAATCCAATATTCTACTACGTTTCAAATGTAAACAAATATGGCTACTATGGTTAAAAAAAACTAGGCTTAGCCGCACTTAAACAACTTTTAAATTGTTGATAATTCTACAAGTATTGCGTAGAAGTTAACAAAACGTATAAAATAATAGGAAGATAAGAACAACAAAATTCAATCATTTTTAAGCCAAAAAATGCACAATTTACCAACATGCAAGAATACAAAAAGTGAGCTCAATAAGCCGTGTAACGTATATATATATATATACTTTTGGTACGGCCGATTGTCGCCAAAACGGGAGGTGCACAATTACATGCGATAGCAGTCCTATATACAAAATGTCAACGTATTGATGCTACTCGTTTTCGAGGTATGCAAGATATATACGTACATATGTACGTATAGATGTCACGAAAAAAATCTCTTCTGAATCCATTTTAAATTAGTTTTATAATTCGTTTTGGGAAACAAAGGGCTTTATTCTGTCCTTACGTACAGATGTCACACAAAATCATCGTTGAATTTCATCTGATGGATATTTTCGTTGAAATGTGGTACCTGGAATTTTTCGGGATTTTAATGCTTCCTTTACTTCGTACAAGGAAGTAAAAATGTCAAAATTTAGCTATAAATTGAAATTTGTACAAAATCCGTATCCAAGTAAAAAACGGAATGTTTCGAATGTTGCAAAAGTAAGATCCTTAGTGTTAAAAAAATTGCAAGTTTGTAATATCAAACCAGCTGTAATATAGTCTCATTATAAAACCAATGTATTTTTAATACATAAAAAATAAGGTTAAAGCGTGGTAAAAAGAAGCACGGCATGTAAATTATATGCTTAACGCAAAGATGACTTACCTAATTTCAAAACA
>KK112307.1:17489-94227 GCA_000611955.2 Stegodyphus mimosarum
TCTTACCACTTAAAACATAATTAATAGAGACTGTTAATGGGAAAAGGCATATGATAATTCATGTTTTCTAGATCTTTAAATCTAGCAAACACAATTTTAGTTTGGATATCAGTGTTAATTAGCACCTCATTTTGTCAATTTTTAAAATAAATTTATTTAACATAATTTCAAATGCGAACATTCTAAATCATGCAAAGCATAGAAGATGAAACTTCGAGATGGTGTCACATTCTAGTAAGAACTGAGATTATTTCTAGCTCTGGGAAATGTTTATAAATCTTTGCTAATTAACAATAATTGAACACTAAATTGTAACTTTATGTCAAGTAAGCTTTATTAGCCTAGAAGGTTCAGTTATATGTTAAAAGAACATAATGCTTATTTAAACACAGAAAAATAAACCAAATGTTTCTAAATTACATTTTATTTTTCCATTTACTAAATACTGAAATCACAAATAACTAGTTTAATAAGATGGGAACTAGTTATTATAAAATTCAAATGATACGTGTAAAAACTTATCTGTTTTACTTTGATTAGCAAGTTCTTTCTTCGACGTGGCCGCTACGCAGGAAAAATTTAATCAAACGACTAACAAAATTATATTTTTATTATAATAGTATAAATGAATTATACAGAACTGGACAGAAACACCTGACTAGTTTCATAATGAAAACAAAAAATTGGTCATCATTTTCTAGTAATGAGTATTTAATGGAGTATTAATGATTTAGAAGAGAAAAGAGTTTCATACTGAATAGAAATCTTTCGAAAAATCAAATTTGATGAACATGTGAGTGAATATTCACATCTGAGCAGTAGTGTCCTTATATGCATAGATCTACTCTTTATCTTACAAGTATCTTTGTACTCAGAACGGAAGCGTTTCTATGTTTAAGGTTGTAATTTAAATAACCGAACCATCTTCTAATTTTAGAATGACTATAAGTTTGCTTTCGTCAACACACATATATATTTTACTGGCCCAAAGGATGTTAGCCGAGAAGGGCCAAACACTTTCTTTCCTTTAAGTAACACTACAACGCATGCCGGGTAACAGTTAGTAACCTATATACACTCACTTTCAAAAGCTAAGAACAGAGAGGAACTAATTTCCGGAAGCCAATCAGAATTGAAGAGGATGCAATTCGCTGCAGAGGTAGATGGAAGTATGCAAATATGTTAGGTAACAGCCAATCGCGCTTCCATGTCAAGAAATATGAAAAAAAAGGCAGTCTTATAAGAAGCCAGCTTTATGGGGGGTTACAGAAGTTGATTGTAAGTGCTGATAGAAGAGGTTTAAAACTTTCGTACAATTCGTTTTCAAGACATACGTGTTTCTGTGTCTTCCAGAAGACAAATGGAAGATTCTGAGCGCTGGCGTGCTGTAAGGCGTATTGAAGCAGGACAGTCGATCACAGATGTTGCTCTTTTGTTCCGCGTTCATCACTCTGTAATTTCACGTTTATGGAAACAATTCCAAACCACACAGACAGTTGTCCGAAGGCCGGTCGCCCAACGGTTACAACTCCCGCGGAAGATCGATACATATCTGTTGGAGCTAAGCGAAATCGCAGAGTGACCTCCACACGTGTGACATCTATGGTTACAGCACCCATTGGTAAGGCGATATCTGCAGGTACTGTACGCCGAAGATTACATATGAGTGGACTGTACTCCCGGGTACATCAAGTTTGTGTTCCTGTATCCGTCCAATCAACAGGGGCACGATTACAGTGGTGCCGGAACATGTCCATTGGAATGTGTCTGACTGGAGCAATGTCATGTTTACTGATGAGTCAAGATTTGCTTTGGAGCCAGATGACAAGCGTATAAAGATATGGCGTGAACAAAGAACACGCAATCGGTCCCAAAACATCACCGAACATCACGCATTCCGAGGCGGAAGCATTATGGTGTGCGCAGGGATTTCATTAGGATACCGCACCGACCTGCACATCTTTAAACGGGGTTATTTGACGGCTGTCCGGTAACGAGATGAAGTCCTAGAACACATTGCGAGATTGTACGCTGCAGCAGTTGGCCCTACTTTTGTTTTAGTGGACGATAACGCAAGTCCCCATAAAGCTGACATCGTCGATGACTACCTGTAGAGTGAAGGAATTGTATGGCGTGGCCAGCATATTCGCCCGACTTTAACCCCATTGAAAATCTTTGGGCTGCTCTCGGCCGTGCTGTATCATGGCGATTGCTTAGTTCTGCGGTGGTTGACCACCTCATTGAAAGCATGGTCACAAGGTGTAAACTTTGTATACAGATGTGGGGGGATCACATACCCTATTAATGTCCTTTTTTTATTTTATGCTGTTTATTTTCACTTTATACATAATTCTGTTTGTCTCCAATTGTTTAATTATCCGATGACTTCTAAAAATTTAATATTGTTTTCATTTCTGTATATAATTATTGATTTTGTTTTATGCATAAATATATATGCTACTTTCCTGCCGAATTTTGTGTCAATCAAAGCAGTATTTGTTGATTTTTTTGCATTTTACATCTTCGTGCTTAACGTTTGGAAGTCAGTGTATATTACTGCCGGTACAAGTTCAAAACATGTTACGATCTTCCGCGTTTACGTAACAATCTATTCCATCTAATAAAAGATAAATTTTCATGTAATGCATTAATTTTTCTATTTCTTAATTCATTGTAAAATTTTACACTACCCTTACTTTTCTCTTCTAAAGTAAAAACGAAATATTTCTTAACATTTGGTTTTGTTCACGGATTTTAGGCTGCATTAAAATAAATGTTTGCTTTAAATCTTTCCAAAAGTTTCCCCATTTAACATTAACATTTTTAAAGAATGGCATCGTTTAGATAAAGCATGTGGTAAAAATGTCAGATAAATATTATGTCGCTGAATAAATCTCGAAACTGTGGATATAGAGCAACTGAATAACAGACAATTATTCGCAGTGTGTTTTCTCGAAAAAGGAAAAATAAATGAAGCAGTGTTTCGAAGTCGACATTAAATAAAATTCAAGGAAGTCCTCATTTTCTCACTCTTGGTAATCCTTCGGAAAACAAAGAACATCAGAATGAAAAGGAAGCTCAATTTATCTCAACTCTGAAGATAGTTTCAACAGCTAAAATGAAGTTGAGATTTTAAACTATGGATTATTTTGTATCAATGAAAAGTAAAAATAATTAAACGCAAATGAGCTTATTTTAAGTGTAAATTTAGGATGTGAGAATAACTATTATTTCTCTTTTGTACGAATTAATAAAGTATTGTAATCGCGAAAAAATTCGGGTATCATATTTCAAAGGAAATAAATATCCATTTTGACCGCTATCGAATGCAATTTAACGATGTTTTTGAGTGACCTCTGTAAGTAAGAACAGAATAAAGAATTCTTTTTTCCAAAACGAATTCAAAAACGGATTTAAAATGTATTCAGGAGAGATTTTTCGTGACGTTTGTACGTACGTAGAATAGCTTCCGAACCTTGAAATTTTATTCATGGGGATGCTATAACATTCAGACGTGCACCTCGCTTTTTTGTTGTAATCGGCGGCATCAAAAGTGTATGTATGTTACCGTGAAAGACCGAAATTGGAGAATGTCGACTTTCACTGGAGAATGTCAACATTCACCAAATACGTCGGTGAAAAATAGAATATTGCATTACATTCTTGTACATTCGGACCCTCACCGGTGTATGTCGACAATCACAGATATGCTCTGGTGTAGATCGAAAAGCGAAGAGTAGACAAAGAGGCGACTGGCTGTTTCGCATAAATGCAGTTGTAAAAGCAAGGGTAAAGCAAGGTATTTTAAGTTGTTGCAATAAATAAGATTTGAATCACATAATTTAGTAAACTTTTTATTACTATTATTTATTTTCTCATTTAGAATGTACTGTATAATTAAGTAAGTTTTTAACTTCTATTATTTTTCTTTCTCATTTTGAATGTACTGCGCGTTCTTATGTTAAGTTCTTATTTCAGGTCTTAAATGCGTTTTTTTCGCGACTGAATTACGGAGAAGAAAAAATAATATTCTTATATATACGTACATGGTGAATGTCGACATTTACCGGTGTAAGTCAGAAATAAGAGTATTTGGAAAATATTTCGGTCATACACTAAGCGATTATGTGAATGTTGACATTCACCGGTGAAAGTCGACATTCTCCAGATTTCGGTGTTTTACTGTAATATATATATAATACAGGTGTTGGGTTCAGACTTCATCGATAAGTGCGCAATACAGATTAGATGACGGATTTGTTTTCGTTTAGTTAGAGAATTTAATGCTCTGTTATATTTAGAATGAAGACAGAAGTTAAAGGGCTATTAATTTATTATTTGAAAGCCAGATTTTGTATTTTACATATATATGTCTCAGCAAGTACATTTAGTTAGACGTATAATAAGATTTTTGTATCTCTTTTCCTTTGCCTCTCTGTCCCTATATCTATTTGCAATATATATATATATATATATATATATTCCTGCTTTGTTACTTGGCTCGGTGAGATCAGCTTTTTTTATTCTTATTTGTCGATAAATTGCGTATTTTTTTGCTTTAAATGTGATTCAGTTTACGTTGTTCTCATGTTTTGATTACGGTCTTTATCCCTTTAGTTATTACGTATGCAACTGTTGTAGAATTATCCACAATTTTAAAAGTTTAATTTGCGCTAAGCCTAACTGCGTCGCCATTTGTTTACATTTGAAACTCCTAGTAGAATAGTGAATTAAGTCAGTTCTTGCACTAATTTCAATGTCTTTTTGCCCGGTAATATCAAATGTTAATTTTCAGTACCCTGTAACAAAAAAATCTTTATTCCTGCTCGCGGGCCGAATTTCCCGTTTTGGCACACAGACTCTAATTTTAGTTGGGATTTTTTTTTCTCAAACTGGTTTTAACTATATTTGGTTTTTTAGGTTTTTCTACGTTTTAAAATATTTAATGAAGATGTTTTGAGACTTTATGCGTTTTTGCCTTGGAGAGAAGTGAGAACTGAATTAACTGAATGAGAAGTATATGTCTATAATTAAGTTCGAGGAAATAAGTTTAAATGAAATGCAGCTGAACATGTGTATAATGTAATAGAGAGTACAGAGAAGCCATTAGCTCTCCACATCAGATATTTTACGGTAATTAACAGCTGTATATCATAAATTAGAATAAAAATTAAATTTATTTTATTCCAGTAATAGTTTCTGTGATATTTTTTGCGTTATCTGAATTAACAATTTGTCTGAGTTGCCTTCATGCAAAAATAGTATCTTTATGTAATGATGAACGGATGCTTTTTTCTTGCAATTGTTTATATTCCTTCTTGAACTATATGAAAGATTCAGCCTTTCTTTGTTTGCCTTTAATTATATAGAAGTATGTATTCTATAGAAGTAAGTATTTAAATTATTTTGTGGTATTGCTGTTGAATTAAATTTTTCGTTTTAAGTGCGAAGAACGTGATATTTAATAACACAAGGTAACACACAAAGCTTTAAAAAAAGCTCCTTTGGTCGTAATGTAAAATCTGAAAACTTTTAGATTTTTTTAAATAAATTTTGTTATTAATTAATCTTCTTTTTTAATATTTTCCTACCAAAAAGTCCTTATTTTCACTTGCTGTCTTATCGAGTAATCATTTTCAGATGTAACATCATCCTCAATATGTGAATCATGATTACTTTGACGTAATTCGCCAAAACTCCATTCCGCAGACTCATTAATTTATTTTCATCATTTAAAACTTTTCTAAGCAGAGCTCTTAGACATCCATTTCATAATCATACCTCAAATAGCGAGACGTGTTCCTTTGATACCTGCTAATGCAGTATTTCTCAATCAAGTTTATTTAAATCTATGAAATTTCTGTTTTATGCAATCCTTTAATTCTCCAAAGACAGCGCTTCCGTAAGGAAAAGTGGTTGAATAGACTGATCGCATTTAAGTAAGTTGCTCAATTTCATATTTGTATTTTTGGTATAAAGGTATTTTTGGTATAACAAATAAAGAACTATTGTGCAAAGTGTAATGACATTTAAAAACCTTTTTTTATTTTTAAATTAACTAGGCTTCTTATACATGCATATACATGTATTATACATTACTAGGCTTCTTATACATGCTGCTTATACGTATTTCTAGCTAGTTAGTTGCACTAGTTTAAAATGTCCACAGAGCCTTTTAGGGCTGATGTCAGTTTATATGGCTGTACAGATGTCAGTTACTGTACAGAGTCAGTTTATATGGGTTTTCTTTTCGCCATCGACGGAACAGCTGGCCCACTGGGTTAGGTGCTTTTCAACCTGTTTGATCCCGTCAATGGAATTTAAAATATATATATATATATATATAAAGAGCTTAGTAGTGTGTCCTCCTGCAATTGACCACGCTAAACGAGGAGCATTGAAATAAGGACCAGAACATGGAAAGAAGTTGCATGAATGTGAATGAATGAAGGTGCATGAGGCTGTATAAGATAATATACAGAGGCGATTTTCATTGTATTTACGGAAATAATTTCCTTAAAAACTCTTGTATTTTAAATATTCCCATTGATAACCTTTATTCTTCGTTGTACAGTCTTAGAAAAAAAAAACGACGCACCAAGAAGGAATTATCCGAATGGGACGAAAATCGGTAGAAGTGATGTACAGAAAAACAAATGATTACAGTTTGAGAAAAATTGGATGATTTATTGAAGTGATAGAGCTTCACAAAGTGAAAATGTCAGTAACGCGTTTGTTCACCTCTGGCCCTCATGCAAGCAGTTATTCGGCCTGCTATCGATTGATAGAGGTTGCGGATGTTCTCCTGAGGGATATCGTGCCAAATTCCGTCCAACTGGGGCGTTAGATAGTCACCATCCCGAGCTGGTTGGAGGGCCCTGTCTATAATGCTCCAAACGTGCTCAATAGGAGAGAGATCCGGAGACCTTGCTGTCTAAGGTAATCTTCGGCAAGCAATAGAAACATGTGCAGTGTTGCTGCGGGTCGTCGACGTACCGCTGTGCTGTAAGGTTGCGACGAATGACAACCAAAGGTGTCCTATGAAATGAAATGGTACCTCAGACCATCACTCTTTGCTGTCGGCCTGTCTGCCGGAAGACAGTCAGACTGCTATCCCACCGCTGTCCGGGGCGTCTCCAGATTCGCCTTCGTTAGTCATAGGGGCTCAGTTCAAAGGGGGACTCATCACTGCAGACTATTTTACTCCAGTCAGTGACATTGCAATGCCAATGAGCGCGACACCACTGCAAACGAGCTTGACGTTGTACAGAAGTCAATGGTAGTCGCCGCAAGGGGCGCCGTGACCTCAGCCCCCTTTCTGTGAGCCGTCTATGAAGGGTCCTTGCGGTCACTATATAAGGTATATCTCCCACATTCTTAGCGTGCCTTCGTGGTGTAATGGTCAGCACACTGAGCCGGTATTTCAGAGATCCGTGGTTCGATTCCCGGCGAAGGCGTTGCTTATTTTTCAATCTCTCCTGCTTCGTAAAAATACCTAATGTCTCTACACTGGCGCCCGAACTAAAAGGGTTGTGGATGATGACTCTCCACACCCAGGATTTGGCGACTAGGTCCCCTAAAACACTAGCCGCCCTTTAAAAAGGGGAGTATATAAGGTATATCTCCCACATTCTTAGCGTGCCTTCGTGGTGTAATGGTCAGCACACTGAGCCGGTATTTCAGAGATCCGTGGTTCGATTCCCGGCGAAGGCGTTGCTTATTTTTCAATCTCTCCTGCTTCCAAAAATACCTAATGTCTCTACAACTAAAGCACTAGTTGCACGCACAATCGATGATAATGATGCATCTAGGGCTGTGAGTGCGGCTCTGACGATTGCTCGGTCTTCACGTTCTGTCGTTTCTCTAGGCCTACCGCTTCCTTCTTGACGCCGTGTGCGGCCATGGTTCACCCATTCCTGCCAACATCGTCTAATAGTGGCATCGCTCCTGCTCAAATGTCGAGCTATTCGCCGAAAAGACCAACCGGCTTCTTTGAGCCCAACTACCCGACCTCTCTCAAATTCTGACGTCTACGCATATCGTTCGCGCACCTGTATGCGAGGCGTAGTTACTGTGTACCAGAGTATACGGAATGAAATTCATGAAGAATTTATAACCTCTAATCGTGATTTCTCCTCTTAAATATCGTGCCAGTTGAGCAGATCAGATGCGCAGTAGCGACAACCGTTCATTCAATGGCAGCCAAAATATAAAATTTTGCCTTTTCCCTCGAAACCTGTATGCATATCAATTTGTGTCCAAATTGCTCTTTATATCTTCTCGGTGCGTCGTGGTGTGTCTTTTTTTTTTTTTGTCTAAGAGTGTAATTTCCTTCCAAAAAAGCCTTCTAATTTCCTTTGGGCTCATTCATTCAATCATTTTTAAAGCAAAAAATGCACAATTTACAAACATAATATATCGAAACAGGTATTTTATCCCATTCATCTTGATCAATTGTGCGAAGTCCAAGTAGGATCGTAGGTCAACGTATGAACAATTTGCTTTTAAAAGTTCAAAAGCTCAAAATTCTGTGGCTAATGTATCAAAGATTTAGTGTGGATATGAATGAAGGGTATGGCTTTGGTATATGTTTCTTGTTCCTTTTTTTCCAGGAAATTTACAGTGGATTTTGACATGCAGCTGCTTGTTCTGTTTTGATGCAGTTCCACTGATTGATGGCACTGTGGGTAAACAGAAGTTATTTCACATAATTGAGTTTAAATACGTTTCTGATAATATGTGGAGTTGAGCTTGAGGGTTTTCTGCACTGCACTCTCTTTAACATTTATTTGTTGTTATATCAGAAACCAGCAACGATCATAAATCCTATTTGAAAAACTTTCTTTAGATACTTTAAACCATGTTCTGAGACTTTTTTTCTTCTCTTTGATGCATTTTTTCATTTTTGTCCGAGTTATTTTTTCTCATACAGAATTCTGCAGCATGTTCTGTTTGCCGCGATAGATCGTGGAAAAAAACGATGCGTGTTACATTTCAAAATTCAAATCAGCATTAATCACTTTGTTGACAGTTGACACTGAGCATTTTAATGATTATCCAACTGTGCTTTGACTTGGCAGACCCTCTTTTTAACATTAAAGTTCGTACCTTTGCATCATTCGAAACATTCCGTTTTTCCCTTGGATATGTATTTTAAACAATATTTCTCCTTGAAACCCAACTTTGCCTTTTTTTCCCCTTTTTTATTGACACTACTATAGTTCGACCGTCTCCAACGCAACCCTGGCTGGCATTCTGCCAAAGCATATGGACTCTTCCAAAAGGAGCGTTATTGCTTCCTGCGAGGTGAAAGGTCACGTGAAAGTCTTCTCTTCTCCGGGAAGCCAGAATGGAGGGAAAGAAAGTCTCCATCCTTCCACCCTATTGTTGCGTTATACGGGTTCGTGGATTTGAGAGTATCCGATGAAAACACGATGCAGAACAATGAAAAGCACGTCAGGAGAATTTTTACATTAAATCAAGAAAATAAATTTTTCTGGTAGTAGTTTTGGGAAATTTGTGCTTTCTTAGCGAAAACCCTGGTCGGTCAGAGGGTTTTAAATTATAACTGAATACTAAAAATTGAATCAAGTTTTAAGTCGCTTGGTATTGTTGCGTTATACGGGTTCGTGGATTTCAGACTATCCGATGAAAACATTATGCAGAACAATAAAAAGCACAATTTATTTACAAGAATCACTATTTACAGCACAGTTCCAAAATTACCTTTAAAAGCGTCGAAAATCTACAATAAATACGCTGAAACAATCAGCAACACAGCTTCAGGCTGTAACTGTAAAGGTAGCTTCACGGCAACAATAAACTTATAATAAACACCGTGGAACAATCACCAATACACTGTCAAGCTATACTGTAAAGTTAGCTTCACGGCAAAGCACTATCTCGATTGCTTTCCGTTCACAAAACTCTCGCGTAGCTTAGCACTCACAGTAAGTAGCTATTCTCACAATAATCACAACGCTCACACTACTTCGCAACTCTTCACAATCTTCACAACAACTTCACAATCTTAATCACACTGCTTCACAATCTCGCAACAACAACTCTCCGAAACGCAAGGGTTTATATAGTTTTTCTTTAGGTTCCACACGTTTCGAGAAATATCTCGACAGGAAGTTATTCTAGAAGCTTCCCGATTGGACCATGGGATATCGCCAATTTGGTCGCCAAATGGGCGATAAAGTCGCCAATCTGGCAACCCTACCATACATTATTTTATGGCAACCCTAGTGCTATGCCGGAAAGCTTACAGACAGGCGCAACCGCCGAATTTTTCGTAACACTATTTTGAGAATAATTCGGTCCGAATGGCACATGCGTGTTTGCGCTCATGGTCGCGGATGAGGCGGTCAAACTATATCTATCGTTCCTTTAGACAGAGAAAAATTATGGCTTTAACGGCATTTTTTGATAACTAAATACGAATAATTTTGTTCGGAAAGGACACAAACATAGCCTTCCGTCCACTGCTTTCATAAAAGCGCCATTTTGCACGAAAACAGAATTATCAACTAGCAGACGATAATTTACACTTTCAAAAATATAGTTCTGGTTAAAAATTCCAAGAAAGCGCTATTTTCATAGCAAATCAAAGTTGTCTAAAAAGTGTACAAATAGCCTCTGTACTGAATAACGCGTTTATTTTTTAAATCTGAAAATAAACAAACCAACAGGAAAGTGGTACGAGTTTAAATGAAAAATTTGGAAGGAAGGTGGGATTTTAATTTTAATTTTAATTATAATTGTATTAATTGAAGACTACAGTGTATGAGTAGTATTCTATTGCGCCAAAGAAATCAGAACAAAATTAATTTTCTTTTAATTAAATACGTTCATATGAAAAGTAAAATAAATATTAACATCCTAATCCATATTTTCGATAAATTATATCTTAAGTATAATTTCTACCAATAACTGAAACTGAGTATGCAGATATTTAAAACGAGTGTTGTACATTTTAGATAACGCCTTTCATAATAAATATGCGATTCTAAAAGTACGACTGATATTTCAAATCCTTACTTTACAAACTTGTAAATTCAATAGTTATTTTTTTGAAACTCGATAATATTAAACGTTTTTCTGGAAAATCATTGGAAATCACGTAAAATATTTTCCTCGAGTATTAGAAGATTAAAATCAAAGCAAAATGAACGCAAAAAAACAAACGCTAAAATGCGTACATAAATGTGACTTAAATTACTTTTGTTACAGCTATACAACATGCATACTCGTGAAAGAGATGTTTTATTTTCTTGCAGAAACGCCCTTTGAAAATATTTAATGGCAAGCAATGTATACAAAACGAGGTTCACAGATTAGTTCCAAAATAATTACAAATGTAAAGTTGAAAGGAGAGAAATTTCAATTCGTTCTTTGCTTTTCCAGATTTCTGTACCATCGAGGAATTTCCTTAAATACTCGAGTTTCCTTTTCAAAAGGAAAACAAGTAAATTGCTTTGATATTAAAAAAGCAAAAAAAAAATAAATAAATAAATAAAAATAAAAATAAATAAATATGTTATGAACATATCAAAGCTTGGCTCATTCTTTGGACATTGTGGCTTTTCTCTTTGATGTTCGCTGCGACATTAATGAAAATATTTTGATAGAAAATTGCACTTCGGTTCACTTAATATAAACAGGTGTTATGAGAAGATAAGGAAGAATATAATCCAAAGACTCCCGTTCTAAGAACATAGAGGGAAGTTGTGCGTGAATTTCTATTATAACACGCGGCGAAACATTATTCATAAAAGTTAATGTTAGACTAATCGGAAAAAGAAGAGCTTAACATGAATATTTGAATAATCTCTCTTTCATATTTGGAAATAGAATAACTAACTTTCCTTAGCGCGTGTATTCACATTTAAAAAGAAATAAGGTATTAATTATAATTAAATGTATTAAATAATAAACGTAAGAAGTATTAGCAAAGGAAGGAAGACAGAATTATACACAGTGTTTACATATACTTGAAAACAGAAGCGTGTTTATGGGAGGTTAATGAAAACAGGAGCATGTTTTCCTTAACCATGAAATAATTATTTTGGTGATAAATACCGAAATTCTTACATGAGCTGTAGCTTTTAAAATGACTGATTCACAGTAGAAGTATATTTGTGATCTAGTATTTGTTAGGATTTTGATGATTTTATCACTCTTAAACACTGTTACTGTAAGACAGATTATTAAGATATTCATTTAAAAAGAAGTTAAAAAAAAGCTTTTAGATTTTGCATTACGCCCAAAGTGGAGTTCCTTTAACGTTCTGTGAGTTACCTTTATTTATTAAATATCACGTTCTTCGCACTTAAATCATATAAAATTCAATTCAACAGGAGTATCACAGAATATTTAAAAACAGCATATCTTTAGAATTTCCGATACACAATCTCGCGAGTTGGAGACCAAAATGTTTTTTACTTCCTTCTACGAAGTAAAAAAGAAGTATTGTAATCGTGAAAAATTTCGGGTACCATATTTCAACGAAAATATCTATTTTGACCACTATCGAATGAAATTTAGGTATGATTTTGAGTGACATTCGTACGTAAGGACAGAATAAAGGACTCTTTCCTCCAAATAATTATAAAACTGATTTAAAATGGATTCTGAAGAGATTTTTTCGTGGAGTCTGTGCGTATGTATGTATCTCTCATAACTCAAAAACGGGTAGTCTGAGAATGTTGAAATTTTGTATATATGGCTGCTATAACATGTAGATGTGCACCTCTCATTTTGGTTGCAATCGGCGTCACCAAAAGTATATAAATATACGTATATATATATATATATATATATATATATCCACTCTGTTACTCGGCTCAGTGAGCTTGAGATCTTTATTCTTATAAGTTTGTAAATTGTGCATTTTTTGCTTTAAAAATGATTGAATTATGTTGTTTTTATCTTTCGGTTAAGATTTTTATGCTCTTAGTTAACCTGCATGTAATAATTATGGCATTTTCAACAATTTAAAAATTTTTTTATGTGCGGCTAAGCCTAATTTTTGGTTATTTATAATAGCGACCATATTTGTTTACATTTGAAGCTTAGCAGAATAGTATATTTGTTGCCAATTTAGAAAAACTAAGCTTCGCAACAACAAAGTAACGTCTTCTTTTATTTTTGCGAATTAAATTATGCTTGATTCATTCTGGAATTATCATTTAAGCAATTAGCTGGTTTTTGCGTACAAATTGTTATTTTAATTGTAATTTTCCTTTAATTGTTTTAACTTAATTACTGCACTTGGTGTTTTATGTTTTTCTAAGCTGCGAAGTTTTTGAACAGTTTTATTTTCAACAACGATATTTTGTACCACCACGTTTTAGAAATGCGATGTTTTCTCTTTGCTTTCTTTTCTCCCACGATGTTTTGTACCGCAACGTTTTCTCCTTGCGTTGTTTTCTCCGCGACATTTTCGTCCGCGATGTTTTTGCCTGTGATATTTTCGGCTGTAACCCGCAATTGTAAGCTGTTGCATAAGTACTTTTAATCACAATGCCATATTTTATTTTAAGAACATTTTACAACTTAGAACAGAAGTAATTCACATTCCAAAATTTCTGAATAAGGTTCAGCAATTATCAAGTAGAAATGAGCAGTGTTAAGTGAAGGAAAAATAACTTTTTGCCTCTTTTTCCTTTTTCACTTACGTCGTCAACATACCTTTATAAGGATGCGGCAAAATTTAATTAACATTTTTAATATGTTCAATTCTGTGATTATGTAACATATGTGTCGATGCTGTATTATGTTAGATATTATGCACTCCATATGTTTTTGTATTACTATTATGTGTGTCATTGTGTATGCGTTCATTATGACTGTGAATGTCATATTGTATATGTTTTTAACTAAAGATTTTCAGTTGGAACGAAAGTCATAAACAAAATGATAGTCCACCAAAATGAATGTCATTAACTGAAGATAGTCCACTGGCATGAATGTCACAAACTAAAGATAGTCCATTGGAAAGAAGTCATTAACTGAAGATAGTCCACTGGAATGAATGTCACTAACTAAAGGCAGTCTATTGGAAAGAACGTCATCAACAAAATGATAGTCCAATAAAATGAATGTCATTAACTAAAGATAGTCCACTGGAATGAATGTCACTAACTAAAGATAGTCCATTGGAAAGAACGTCATTAACTAAAAGGTAGTCCAATAAAATGAATGTCATTAACTGAAGATAGTCCACTGGAATGAACTCTTTTTCTTTTTCACTTACGTCGTCAACATACCTTTATAAGGATGCGGCAAAATTTAATTAAAATTTTTAATATGTTCAATTCTGTGATTAAGTAACATATGTGTCGATGCTGTATTATGTTAGATATTATGCACTCCATATGTTTTTGTATTACTATTATGTGTGTCATTGTGTATGTATTCATTATGACTGTGAATGTCATATTGTATATGTTTTTAACTAAAGATTGTCAGTTGGAACGAAAGTCATAAAATGATAGTAAACCAAAATGAATGTCATTAACTGAAGATAGTACACTGGCGTGAATGTCACAAACTAAAGATAGTCCATTGGAAAGAAGTCATTAACTGAAGATAGTCCACTGGAATGAATGTCACTAACTAAAGACAGTCTATTGGAAAGAACGTCATCAACAAAATGATAGTCCAATAAAATGAACGTCATTAACTGAAGATAGTCCACTGGAATGAATGTCACTAACTAAAGATAGTCCATTGGAAAGAAGTCATTAACTCAAGATAGTCCATTGGAATGAATGTCACTAACTGAAGACAGTCTATTGGAAAGAACGTCATCAGCAAAATGATAGTTCAATAAAATGAATATCATTATCTGAAGATAGTCCACTGGAATGAATGTCACTAACTAAAGATAGTCCATTGGAAAGAACGTCATATAAAATGAATGTAATTAACTGAAAATAGTCCACTGGAATGAATGTCACTAACTAAAGATAGTCCATTGGAAAGAACGTCATTAACTAAAAGATAGTCCAATAAAATGAATGTCATTAATTGAATATAGTCCATTGGAATGAACGTCTCAAACTAAAGGTAGTCCATTTCTGTGAACTTGAAAATCTTCAAGGAAATTTAGATTATGTAATTCTATTCATGTATGACTATTTAATTCAAAATCCTTTTTTATGACATTAGAATGTTTTTGCTTCAAATCAATTAGGAGACCTAAAACTCTTGCTACTTGTCACAAGTGACACGTGTGCTATCAGTTGCCGAATCTGATGTAATCCATATATGAAAGGCTTCTAATATATTAGTCTAGTAATATATCCATAACAATAAAATTTAATCTTTAGCGTCGAATGTTAATGAAACATCACGACCTTTTTTTTTTCTCGGAAGTTTAAAGTTTATAAATTATCCATTTGCAAACGCGCTGAAGATTGCCAAACTGACGTATGAACGCCATGATGATTATTTAATGAGAACACACACCAGAATTTATTTATACAGTTTTTAATATCCACATTTTTATCATCGCATCGAAATTTGTTTTTTATAGGGATTATTACCAGTTAAAAGAAGTGCAAATAAAATATCTCATGAAAGAATATGCAGTATATTTCGCGCTACAAAACATGGCGAAGGTCATCTTGAAGAAATGCATATCCGTGATGGTATTTATGATCATCCTTGGAGCATATTAAAAATACTGAATCGCGGGATAACAGTTTGTTAAAATTCCAGTTTTGAAGACATTGAGTTTTTAAAATTACGAATTAATCGCAAAGTAGAGCAAAAAGGTGAAGCAAAAATTTTAAAAATCAGAAAACATTATCGCATAATTTAAGTTACTAATATGTAGTCAGTGAATAATTTTAAAATAGGTTAAGCAGACAACACTGTACGTTTTATTATAACTATATTTATTAGTTATAGTAACTGTAAAATTATTAAATGCTGTATTTATCCAACAAAAGCTCTGTTTAACCTTTGGTCAAGTATTTCTGTTTCTAAATAAAAAAAAACAGATAAGCCATCTTATTATTTATTGCTTTGCGATCTAATTGTTTTATTTATTTTACTAGAATCACCAGCATTCATACCAGAAATGTCTTACAAGCAGCAAACTTATCTTGAAGCTCTTCTTCGAATTTAAAATTTGTGTCTACGTTAACACTAACTGCATCTTTATTCAAAACAAAAATTTATTTATGCTTTTTTACGCGTTCTATTACAATAAAACATTTTTGTAAATTCCTCCTATTAGATCACACTCTCCCTATATCTTGTTCAAATTTCAATAGTTAATAAAAGCCTTTTTTATTCATCCACTCAAGTCCAAATGCATTTTTTAAACTTGTAGTGGATGGCACTTGATGTTAATACATTTTTTTCACATATTAAAGCCAATTCTTACTTATTTGTTCCTGTTTATCGGAACTAAAGATATGCTGTTTTTATTAAGTATATTATGAGACAAATAATAACGGCTTATTAGGAATTCTCACGTGCTGTAAAAATTAATGTTTTAACGACTTGTAAATATTAGTACATGACTGTGATAAATGGGATTGTAATATTTAACAAAAATAAGTGGCAACTCTGTCTTCAGAGTTCTAAAGATTTTTAAAGTGATAAATTCCATGAATTAAAGAATTGTAGCTTTATAGAGTTGGATGAAGTGGGTATAATGTCCCATTATGTGGAGAAAATTCTCCCCATATTTCTATGTTAATGTGATAATAATATATTTTTAAAATGTCCCTTGCTTCGCAAACGGAGGGTGCAAAAAGGAACTACAACACAACGCAAGCGACGATTAGGAGAAAGGAAAACATAAGCGTCAAGAAAAGCTTCCCACGAAAACTCTTCGCAGCACGAAAATATGTTAATAATGTTAATAAAAAGTAAATAAAACCAAATTTTTCTTCGTTGACCTAAGTAGGAATTGACTTAATTTTTTATATTACTTGTTTATTAATTCATTCATAAGTTCTACCAGTTCTGCAAGTGCTATATTAGTAATCATAGTAAAGGTAAACGATATAATTTCGAGATCCAAAAGCAATGATTTCCTAATTATATTGGACCAAGAATACAATAATCTATAATTATAATATCTTAAGTGGCAAGATTGGATGGTCAATTTTAAAAATTAGTTTTTTAAGTTTTTGTGTTTTCAACAAGGCATTTTATACATATTATAGCATCCGTTTATAAAATATATCATCCAAATTTCAATTTATTTTAAATTAAAAAAATTTTTTAATTAGTAATTATTTATTTTAATTAAAGATTCAAAATGCTCCTTGCGCTCTAATTTCCAATTTTTTTTCCTAATTTTTCCTTTAAGTTATTTATAAAGACTTCACAAAAGTTTCGTGTATCCGTTATTGCATATGATAGGCTCATAAATTTTTAAAAAGGACTTTTGTGAATTTATACCCAGTTTTGGGGAAAATGTCACCTTTTGTTAAACATTATCACAAGTGTAAACTTCTTAATAACCTCATATCCAAAAATGCATACACAGATCTACTGTAACATATAACAAGACAGTTTCTTCCAAATACCATTCATTTTCAACTAAAAATGTGACGCATGAAGCATTTTCAAAACACACGAACTGCAAAAACATTTGTTTTGAGAAAACTGAATTTAAAGATTTTCTTCAAATTTACCTTTAATAGATGGTCATGAGGAACAGCAAATTAACCTTAAATATGAATTTGTAAACACTAGATAACATTTCCGTACCATTTAATTATTTTTAATCTCATAATATTAAATAAGACAAAAATAAACATATCGCAAATTGGTATGTGATTCGAAGTTATAGGTAGAAACAATTTATGCATTATATCCAATGAAACTTTTAAAATTCACCCGCACCATAGGTTTTACATACATTTGTTACATTTACATTATATTTCAATGCTTTACATTATTTTTTACTATTTCCGTTTTTTTTTCAACCATCTAAACTTCTCTTTTTGCTTTGGTTCAAGCGACGTTGATCACGCTTTTTTGCAACGAGTAGGAAAACGAGTTTGTTTCCTACTGTTCTACTCGTATAGCATTTACATAACCAAAGTTAAATTCACAGTTGTCAATACTGACATTTCTAGCCTTTTGTTTAGAAATAAACACTTCTTTTGGGCAAAGATATAAATTATAACATCAGTAAATAACTGTTGAAGTACATTTGTTTTTTACATTTTCTCCAAAATTCACACTCTTTGGGCAAAATTTAGTTGTTTATACATTTTAAATGTTTGTAACTTCTTTAAAGATTAGAATATTTGAACTCCGTTTTTTGGATATGGTGTAGTTACGAATATGGAACATACGAGAATACCGTTATTATCAGTCGCGGGTAAAAATTATAAATATAATACTCTCAAACTTCTATTGCGAATTCCTCTAAATAGCAAAAGACACACTCTTCATTTAACGAAGTTTTTGAATGGATGATATCCTGAGATTATTCTTCCTACTACTTTAAAATAGTTTATTCTTTTGACGCGTACCTGCGTGCGAATGTAGTTCTAAAGAAATAAAAGTGGATTGTCATTCTTCTGTAAGATTCTATTCAACATGACGGATGAAGTGGGTAGAGAAAAGATTCTCCAATGAGAATGAATGCATTTAACCATTGTATATTGTTAAAAATACCCCAGCCAATTCCGTTTCAAAAACGATTTTAAGATTCCGCGACTGCTGAGTGTTATTTTTATTTCTGCTTTTTGTGGTTTATACGACAAATCCTTTTTAAAAGTTAAATTTGTATTGAATGATAAAACTGTTCAGACAAATGTAAACATTTGAAGGAAAAAAAAAACACATGTGAAGAAACATTTAAGGAAAACTCTTGAAGAAAACACTTAAAAACTCTAATGTATACACAACACGCAACATAACTGCCTTGTACGGAATATTATATAATACGCATTTTTTGCTGCAACTCATTTAAACGTGTTTCCTCGAATTTCATTACAGATGTATATCTAATTCAATGAATTCAGTTCTCACACCGCGACAAGGCTAAAATACATAAAAACTCAAAATATCTATATTAAAAACAAAGATATAGAAAAACATAAGGCATCAAATGCAATTACTTAAAAAAAATTGTTTTTACAATTAAAATTACAGTTTGTGCACGCAAAAAGAAGGAATTCGGCCAGCGGGCAAGAAGGCAGTCTTATCTGTGCAAACAACTGAAAGCTTATTTTTGGTTCACTCGACAAAAAGACACTGACTTTATTTGTTCTGGACGCTATGCTGAGTTAATATACGGGATAATTTTATAACTTAAATGGTAATTCCAGAATGGATTAAGCATAATTTAACTCGCAATAATAAAAGAAGACGTTACTTTGTAGTTGCGAAGCTTAGTTTCTCTAGATTGGCAAAAAATCCACTACTCTGCTAGGTTTCAAATGAAACAAATATGGCTGCTATGGTAAAAAATTAGGCTTTGCCGCACTTGAACCACTTTTAAGATCTTGAACATTCTACAACTACAACATGTAAGTTAACTAAAGGCATAAAAACCTTAACCGGAGGATAAGAAAAACATAATTCAACCATTTTTTAAAGCAAAACATGCACAATTTACAAAAATATAAGAATCAACACACTGAGCCGAGTAACCGACTACACATATACATATATTTATATACTTTTGGTGCCGCCGATAGCAACCCAAATAGGAGGTTCACATTTGCATGTCATAACAGTCCTATATACAAAATTGCAACGTTCTGAGACTACTTGTTTTTGAGTTATGCGAGGTACATACACGCGTACGTACGTACAGACGCCACGAATTTCTTCTGAATCTATTTTAAATCAGTTTTGTAATTCAGAAAGAGTCCTTTATTCTATCCTGACGTACAGGTGTCACGCAAGAACATCCTTAATTTGCATTCGATAGCGGCCAAATGGATATTTTCTTTGAAATATGATACTCTAAATTTTTCGCGATTACAATACTTCCTTTTATTTCGTACAATGAAGTAGAAGTACTGATTCTCAATGAAGTTAACAATAGTGTAAAGAAGAAAGACATTGCCATAAAATTCAGTATTTTGCAAAATGCTAAAAAATCGGGGCAATATTTCGTCAAGCTTTGATTCCATAGATGCAGGTGCCAAATGTAAGAAACATGCGCTTATGAAGACATTGATGGAGCGACTTTTAAATAGCTGTATACAGTGAGATATAAAAATTACGCATATTAGGGTCATTGACACTATAAAAAACAAGAAGCCAAAGATTCAGGACAAAGTGGATTTCACGCGAGCAATGGTTGGCTGGAGAAATTTTAAAAAGATATGGAGTAATTGGTAAAATCATATGTATGAAATCATAGAATTTAATGAAGATCAACGTCTCTTACTGAAATATCGGAAAATAAATGCAATCATCGGAATGTATAAATCAAAACATTATCTTCAAAGCCTAGAAAAGAGCTTACTTTATGAATGTATACCGCAGAGAAAATTCAGCTTCAAAAAAGAAAACGATTCGGAAGCAAGCACGATACTGCTATGCGCAAATATGGAAGGAAATTAAAAACGTTCTTTTTTATTTAATCCAATGGCGGGCGCTTGCTTATTCAGCATTTTCCACTCCTAAGGCTAGAAGTGGTCGCCATTTTATTGAGGCGACAACTAACAGGCAGCCACCGCTGCTTTTGATGAAATAACAGACAATTACAGCTATGCAATTTCCGGGAATCTAGGTCCTTCGGTACCCTAAACACTATACCTCGTCGGCGGCGGAAAGGAAGAACTTAAACCTTTACTTATAGTAAAAAATCTGATGTGTACACCACATGACTTCCCTGTACAGAATATTAAATTATATGCATTTTTTCTTGCAGTTCATTTAAACTTATCGGATTGAATTAAATCTACTTCTTCGATAGCGCATAAAACACAATAGAATAAATGTACTCTTTAAAATTCATCATATTTGTTTATCATAGCGGAACTCTGGCGCTAGATTCACTTAACACTGTTACATCTTATTCATTTTATAACTCAGAAGGCACAAAAATTACGTATATTATCTGAAAAATTATCTAATCTTTGCCACATGATTTATTCAAATACTATGTTAAATCTAAAACGATGTGTAAAAGAATTTAAACAAACAAACAACAACAAAAAATATAAGAAAGAAACAGTTTTTCACAGACGATTAAGTAACTCATCCAATTATTTCAGTTTTAAATTCGCGACAAGGCAAAAATACATAAAACCTCAAAATATCTGTATTAAAATTTACGAAATAAAACTTAAACACTTATTTCTTCGATTAAATTCCAGAATGGATTAAGCGTGATTTAATTCGCAATAATACGAGGTTTGTTGTTGCGAAGCTTAGTTTCTCTAGATTGGCAACAAATCTACTATTCTGCTCAGTTTCAAATGTAAACAAATATGGCTGCCATGGAAAAAAATAATTACGCTTAGCCGCGCTTGGACCACTTTTAAATTGTTGATAATTGTACAAATCTTGCATGCAGATTTACTATGCGCATAAACACCTTAACCGAAACACAAGAACAACATAATTCAATCATTTTTAAAGCAAAAAATAAGCAATTTACCCACATATAAGAATAGAAAAATAAGCTCACTGAGCCGAGTAGTGAGGCCGATTGCTACCAAAATAGGATGTGGACATATTAAAGCAGTCCTATACAAAATTTTAAAGTTCTGAGGCTACTCGGTTTTGAGTTATGCAAGCTACATACGTACATACGTACGTACAAACGCCAGAAAAAAATTTTCTGGATCATTTTAAAGCAGTTTTAAAATTCGTCTGGGGAAACAGAGGCCTTTATTCTGTCCTTAGGTACAGGTGACAGGTGACGGAGGACGGGGATGCCTGGTGTTTAACAGAGGTAAACAGCCGTATGTCCTGCGCCCTCCCCTATCTAGTGGCAATAACTCCCTGGAGCCTCATGAGGCCACCTCGGGAGTTTATTGAATAATTTTATGTAATTGTACATGGCCATACAGAGGCCTGTTAAGAAATGCATTAGTTTTGATCGATAGGCGAATGATTTGTTACATCTTGGTTTGTTAGACACTAATTACAGCATATACAAATAAATACACTTACACTTGCACATATAAAGACACATATAAAAGCACATATATAACACATATAAAACATGTCAGCACATAATTTATATGTGTTAAGGACAGATGTCATGCAAAAACATCGTTAAATTGCAATAGATAACTGTCAAAATGCATATTTTCGTCGAAATATGGTACCCGAAATTTTTCGCGATTACTTACTTCGTACAAGGAAGTAAAAACCAAGACGTAGATTAAAAATCCAAGATTTTAGAGGTATTCAATCAATGACAGTAGATTATGATTTCAACAAGAATTCATAGATAACTTCAGATAGTGGCTAAAAAATTCATAAAAAATACTTAACTGTACAGAAACGAAGAACTGATCTAGCAGTATACCATTGCAGTTCTCCTCCCCCCCTCAAGATATCCGAAGACACATATAAACGCATTGATGTATTTTTTCTTTCCTCCTAATAAAACTGCGAATCTCCGTCCTATGGACCAGAAGGTAATAAAAAGTGTCAAAACATTTCAGTCAGCCAATGTATTCTACAGCGATTGGATGTTTGACATACTATGTTGCTATATTAGCTGCTGATGGACAGATTTAATTAACAGATCACAGCCGATGCTACAGATGAGCCGATGATTACAGATGAGCCGATGCTAGAGAAAATACCACCAAAAGAAAGAAAGACGGCATACTGTAGATAAATGGTTAGAACGAACATCAGATATTTTAGAAACTATTAAATTTTCCAATCAAAATTTCCAGAATAAGCTTAAAAAATTCTGGCAGTGCATAATAGCTTACACAATTCCAACTGGTGCCTAACTTAATAGAACAGAAATAGTACTCCTCGCAACCCCCCCCCCAAAAAAAAGGAAACAGTTGTATATTTCTCTTCTACTGGGCCGATGGACGAAATTTTACTTGCCTTTTTTCATCACTGGAAAGCGCAGCTTATTATGTACATTAGATTTATATATATCATTGTTCTAACATAGGTATTCTGACACAAAATCGGACTTTTTTTTAAATGGCATATGTACTTTTTTCCGCATTTCGGCCTACGACTCAAATTATGCCAAAGCGCCAAGTTTTGTAAAAATCCTGCAAAAAAGTTTTCAAAAAATTAGCTCTCAAAATTTTAGCTTCTCTATGTTATTGGAATTTGGTAAAGATTTATTAATATCTCTTTTCTAATAAACATCCTTAATTCCTTCTTTCACATTTTGAAATTAGTTTCAATCCAAACAATATTCCCAGATATTTAATTTTATTTGTTTCTAAAATCTGTACTTTTTAGTTGTTTTTATGAACTCTTCCAAAAATTGTTTCAAACGTAAACTATAAAGGCTTTACCATCAACTTAATTTAAACGTATTTCTAGGCATACCTGCAAAAAATTAAAAGTTATTTATTCAAAATTTCCAAAGATATACGTAACTCAAGTGAATTAATACATTGGCGAATTTTGAAATTTGGCATACTTGTTATAAGCGATAATAACATGGTTTACACATTTTTTTTAAATTCTTTAAAATAACGAACGATACACTTTTTTTCCATTTGTGTACAATGAAAAGGAAATGAAAATAGGTTTCCCTATATTAATATTTTCCACAAGTGCAGGGCTAATAATTCTCACCAATTTTTACGAAGTTTGATATTTGGGCATAATTTGAATCGCAGAATCGAAATATAGAAAACAAAATCAGTATACCATTTAAAAAATCGTCCGATTTTGCATCAAAATTAGAAAAATATAGTGTATAAATTTAAATTTAACAAAATTTCTATTCGTAAAAAGCAATTTAAAGTAAAAAATTAATTATAAAATTAAGTTTAAAAGAAATTATAAATAATTTATATTGCTGCGAACTAATCTACAATATCATTTAAATTCTGAGAACATAAGTAAATTAAGTGCAAGTAGCAAAATCTATTAACAAATATAAAATTGTAATGAATTTTTTTAAAATCCTAAAAATAAAATATATGCATAAGTGAATAATTGTTGAGCTGGCAGAAAACAGACTTATCAAGGGGAAGTTGCCCTCAAACCTAACTCTTCAATTATTCAATTTGTGTTTCGTCATTTATATAGGCAAGTGTGAAATTCAAAACCAAAAGTAAAACTGAATGTATGTGAACTACCAAAAGCAATTCAAACGAGTGGAACTTTTAGAAAAGAACAAATCAAAGCGAATACAAAACAATACCCTTAATAAAAACAATTTTTTAGAAAACCGATTTAATTTAGAAACTCTTACCAACAAAAAAACTTCCCCGATACGAATATGCATATAAACAAAAAAGATACCGCTACTATTAACAAATAAAAAATAAACTAGAAACTAAATTAAATAATACTGAAATAATATAATAAAGGCAAGTAAAAAGTAAGTTTTAAATTAAATTAATTAATTTATCATTATTTCTATTGGAGTGTGGACAAGTAGAAAGTCACATTAAGTGATGTAAAGTAGTCTTTTTTCTATTTATAAAAGAAGGCGCTAGTAAAAGATAAAGTTTAGTGATAAGCTGCTGTATGTAAGAACCATTTAAAATACTATGTAAAATTATTCTGCCAACTGTATGTAATGTAAAAAGTGTGTTCTGTAGCTAAAAATTTTTTTTAATCTGTAAGGTTTTAGTTAAACTAACAAAGTTTTATTTTAATTTAACTTTTTCTATCTCTTCTCATTTCAACTTCCCGTGAGAATAAGCGCGCGTTTCAGCTTTATGCTAATTTGAAGTGGAGCCAAGTAGTATTTAAACGAAAGGTAGAAACCTTTCAGTCTGAGAGAGCTTTTAGTCTCAGACCACGATCATTTTATTCGACGTTCTCCTGACTAGCTAGCATTTAAATTCTAAGCCGTAGCGCTGTTACGTGATTGCTTATTGAAGTAATTCCAAGTGCGTCAGTATTAGTTAAATCTTGCTACGCACCATTTAGTTTAGAGGCCAACCTCGCGTTATAGCTCTGTGAGCAACGACTACTTAATTTCTATTTAGCTTTAGTTTAAATTAATTTGATTGTTCCTTTTAGACCCAAGTGCGGTTTTTATTTTCTGTGTCCCTCCCGAGTTGGGAAGTGGTTGTAAATAATTATGGTTTAATAAAAGAAGATTTTAAATCCCTTTAAAGTGCAGTTCTCCTACCACTGAATCACAATATTCTACCACAGAACATAGCTGCATTCAGCTCCCTGTTCAAGATCAGGACTTTAAGCTGTCACGAAGATGTTTTCCAAGAATATGCACCGAACACTCAGTCCTGACAAATCTAACTGTGTAGTAATGTAAAAATGTGTAAAAATTGTGAAAAAGCAAACTGTTGTAATGTGCTTGCAGCAATGGCGCAAGAGAATTATTTAAATTTAATTTAACTTTACTATATTCTTTTGAAACAATAGTGTATAAATTTAATATATATCCCAAGTCTCGCTTTCGAGACAAAAAACGCAAACTGAATTTCGTCAATTGGTCCAGTAGATATCGAGATACAGAACTGTCCAATTTCTTTGTGCATAGCACATAATAACGTTTTATGCCCTAAGGTTTTATATTTAAGACATATTCTCAATGCTACATTCGTAATCTAACTTAAATGCTGAGAATGGAATGCTTAGTGATGTAAACACAGAAAATAAATAATAGAAAAAAAAATCTGAAAGCTTTCAGATTTTACATTACACTCAAAGTCGCTTTTTTTAACGTACTGTGGGGTATCTTTATTTATTAAATATCATATTCTTCGCAGTTAAACCATAAAATTCAGTTCAAGAGCAATAAAGCAAAATAATCTTAAAAGCATATCTTTGGAAATTACGATACACAGTCTCACACGCTGGAGATAAAAATGGTTTTTTTCCCCCATACAGTGTTGCCATTGCTCGCTTTGAAATCGTTGAGTTTGTTTATTAAAAATTCGTTAAAGATTTACAAAATAGAAAATCGACAATAAAACAAATTCCAAATTTGGGCTTCCAGGTACCCATATTCGGGTGGAAACGTACGTTATTCAAAATTCGATGGCTTTAGGTACCGTTGCTTTATAACATTTGGAGAAATATACGTTACATATATCCAGATTCTTCATTATTTAATTTTTTTAAATATAATACAGCGTTGCAAGATTTGGTGGCAACAGTTTGAAAAGTGATTCAGACTTTTAATGTTTCCAAAGCAAAATCGCAAAACGAAAACAATAGTCCTTCAGGGACAAAATCCCTTTGGAGTATAAAAAAAATCTGAAAGGTTTCAGATTTTTAATTACATCCACAGGGGCGTTTTTTAATATTTTATGTGTTACCTTTATTTATTAAATATCATGTTCTTCGCACTTAAACCATAAAATTCATTTCAACAGCAATACCGCAAAATAATTTTAAAATGAGTTTATCTCTGGAATTTCCGATATATAGTTCCACGAGCTTTAGATAAAAAGGTTTTTTTTTCCATACGCGTAATGGCAAACGGCACATTAAATTATTCAATGTTAACGAATTTCGCTTACTGCGCATGCTCAGTAGTATACCGTTGGCGTGGGATAAAATACTGGCGAATAAAAATAAACAACTCTACACAAGCTTGTTCGTCATGTAGGCCTTAGCGACTCTTCACGATTGCAATACTATGAACACTTTTTTGTACTCAGTGCACTTGCTTCTGTTTCATTTCATTTTGGTTTATTTTGTTCATAAACATTGCATTTAATATCAGTTATTTGTAATAATTTCTTTGGCTTTAATTCAGTAATTTAAACTAGATATATTCCTTAAGTTGTTAAAGTATCTATGAATGGCACGCATGGTAAATAATCGATTGCTTTTATTCCTCAGAAGTACAATCAATAAACAATATCATGTAATGTTTCCTGTTTTGTAATCCTTCTTAAACGAAAATTTGGGGAATTTACAATTGATATTTACACCTAAGTAATGAAACAACGTACAACCTAACACGTTTTAAAACCCAGGAACTGTTTACGTCCAAATAACAGAACATCAACCATATACTATATTTATCTTCTGTTAAAATTACGCCAAAATCGTAATTGCGCCAAATTCTCTTTTGGGCATGCGCAGTGTGCGTAATTCATTTAACATTGTTCAACTGAATGCGCGGTCTGCCAACGCCTAGGCGTTGGGTCTGCCAATATGCTTCCCGTACAGTGTTGCCATTGCTCGCTTTGAAATCGCTCAGTTTGTTAATAAAAAATTCGTTAAAGGTTTACAAAATATGAAATCGATAATAAAACAAATTTCAAATGTGGGCTTCCAGATGCCATATTCGGGTGGAAACGTACGTTATTCAAAATTCGATGGCTCTAGGTACCGTTGTTTTATCAAAATGTGAGAAACATATATACATTTATGCAGATTCTTAATTATTTAATTTCTTTAAATATAATACAGGGCTGTAATATTTGGTGGGAACAATCTGAAATGTTAACCGACATTTATAGTGAACCACCGCAAAATGCCAAAATGAAATTAACAGTCTTTCAGGGCCAATTGCCCCTTTGAACTAAAAAGAATTTGGAATTAAATTATGCAGAAGATGTTACTGCAGTTTCGATTGTACCCTTTTCTTTGTCTACTCACTAACTACGGTATACTTTGCCAGGGAGTATATACATTCTAAAGTCATCTTGCTGGATTGAACGGCTAACACCAATTATTGCTGTTTTCTTTCTTATCTTATTTTAAATTGTATTATGTGCTGTTTGTAACTAAAACTTTTATGTGTAACCCGCGTCCGCAGTTACGTAGACTAAAACGTAATTATCACCACAGTAAGTTACAAGTTACAAACTCGCTTGACTATTTACAATGACAACGAATTTCAGAAACTGTTTGGAACATGTAATCAGCTCATCTACATTTGAGAGATTCCTAACTAAATATCATCTGTATGCTAATTCGATATGAGGTTAGTTCAAACTTCAGTTAACGGATCTACGACAAGACATAACTAGTTTATCCCAGGCTTTAACAGCAGCTCACGTACAGGCGACTGGGAATGATAGAAGACCCAATCAAGCAAGCAGAGTCTAACACCGCGAATACTCAGTTAAGGTCTATACTATTCTATTTAAAGTGTTTATATTCTATTTTTTTACACTGGTGTGCATTGCATAAATATTCTTCAAACAATAGACGTACACTGCTAAAAAAAGGGACAGTTCTATATCTCCCGTTCTACTGGGCCGATTGACGAAATTCAACTTGCGTTTTTCATGTCTCGAACGCTCGACTTAGGATATATATTAGATTTATATATAGCACCATTCTAACATAGGTATTTTTCTGAAAAAAAATAGCAATTCTTTTCCATATTTCGATTCTACGACTCAAACTATGCCTAAATATTAAATTTTATAAAATTTGGTGCGAAATTTACAGAGAAATTCATAAATGTAACTTGGCGAATTTTTTTGAGCCAAGAATAATTCATTTGGCGAACTTCTTAATATGTGGTAACCTATTTCCCTTCCCTTCCATTACGCAGCAGAGGAAAAAAAGTCACAATGTTCCTGCCTTTTTACATTGTGGAAAAGAGGAAAAAAAATCACATCGTTCCTGCCTTTTTACATTGTGGAACAGAGGAAAAAAAATCACATCGTTCCTGCCTTTTTACATTGTGGATGAGAGGAAAGAAAGCCACACCGTTCTACTTTCAAATAATTTTAACAAAGTGCGTAAACCACATTTTCGTTATCATAGCTTTCAACAAATATGTCAAATTTCAAAACGCGCCAATATATAAATTGACGTATATCTTCGGAAATTTTGAATAAAAAGCTCTAATTTTTGGCAGGTAAGCTTAGAAATAAATCTTTTATAAGATGACTATAAAACTTTTATAGGTTATAATTCAAAACGGTTTTCGAAAAATTTATAAAAACTATTTCAAAATATAAATTTTAAAAATAAATCATAAAAAACGGGTGAATTTTGTTTGAAATGAACCTAGATTTTCAACTGTGTGAGAAGGAATCAAATAAGTTTTATAAAAAAAGAGATATTAATAAATCAAATTCAATTAACATTGAGGAGCTAAAATTTTGAGAGACCATTTTTGAAAAACGACTCGTGCAATTATTACAAAACTTCGCAGTTTGGCATCATTTGAGTCGTAGAATCGAAACATGGAAATACATTGGCATGTCAATTTTGAAAAAGTCCGATTTTGTGTTAAAATACGTATATTTGAACAATGCTATATATAAATCTAATACATATCCTAAGTCGCGCTTTCGAGTCATGAAAAACGCAAATTGAATTTCGTCAATCGGCCCAGTAGAACGGGAGATATAGAACTGTCCCATTTTTTTCCCCGCAGTGTACATTTTCTAGAGCTAAATATTCCTAGAATAATTAAGATAAAATCAAATTATATTAATCAAAATGGAATTATTTAGTTTTTTGAAGAATTTAACAATCTTCGCGGAATGAAATTAAAACATTCTAAACTTTAAAAATGTCACCAAATGAAAATCAGCTTGTATATATCATACTAGCGGACATGCCCAGCAGGTGCGCGGGCTGAGGTCAAAACAAAATTTATTAAGTTCTATGTACACGTGAAAGGAAAATGCATTTAAAAAATTTTAGTATGAATAATATCAGTTTATTCTTTCCAAGCAACAACCAATTCGTAAGCAACTTTTTGTTGCCAAACCGGGAAACAAAACTTTTGACACCTCAGGTTAATACGCATTACGTCATGATTTAAATTTAATGTAATATAATAACTTTTCTCAACATCAATGAAAGAATGACAACATATCGTGTCAATTATCCTAACCTGACACAAAAAAGTTACTAGCATCAGTTATTTATTTAAAATGCTGACATTAAAGAAAATATTTCGACATACAATGAGGTCTCACACGATCGCGCGCTTTCTTAAACGTCACAATATGACATTATGTAATGAGAATATATTTAATATTTGGCAATGCTATTTTTATTAGCCCAAAGGGCTATTAATTGCGTTTGGTATATCGCATTGAAAACTTTAAAACACTGTATCACGTTCCAAATTTTTGCAACCAAATATTATCGCCCTGTGTTATATATATATTTAAACAAATTAAGTAATGACGAATCTGAAAGAATATATGTATGTTTCTCTCATTGTGATAAAACAACGGTATCTAGAGCCATCCAATTTTGAATAACGTGTCCCCCACATGAATATTGGCATTTGGAAACCCAAATTCGGAATTTGTTTTATTAATTTCATATTTGTAAAACTAAGGAATTTTTGATTAAAAAACTCAACGATTTCAAACTGAACAATGACAACACTGTACGAAAAAAAAGTTTTTTTTTTTATGTGCAGCGCGCGAGATTGTATATCGGAAATTCTAAAGATATGCTCTTTTAAAATTATTTTGAGATATTGCTGTTGAATTGAATTTTATGGTTTAAGTGCAAAGAACGGGATATTTAATAAATAAAGCTAACACACTATAAGGTATTTCTCCTGCCTTCTTAGCATGCCTTCACGGTGTAATGTGTAGCACATTCAGCGCGTATTCAAAAGGTCTGAAGTTCGAGTCCCGACGAGGGCATTGCTCATTTTTCACACCTCTCAGCTTAAAAAATCCTAACGTCTCCACTACACAAAACGTTAAAAAAAAGCCCCTATGGCCCTATAGCAATATAAAATCTGTAAACGTTCAGATATTTTTATTTTGTGAAACTTACTAATTTGTTATTAACAAACTTTACGATTAGAAAGCGAGCATTGGCAACACTTTTCGAAATAGTGTAGATTTTTGTATCCAGCACGTGACACTGTTTCCACTCGGAAGAAAGAGGGTACAAAACCAGTGCTTTCTGACGTTTTAATTAATATATCTGCTGATTAAAGACGTGGGAAAATGACAATGGTGGAAATGGCTTCTCACGAATTTTAGTAATACGGGGGTACCTCTTTCGACAGGCAACTCCCCGCCGTTCCGGAGAAGTTGGGGTTGTAGGAACTGAGTGTTCTGTGCATACTTTTGGCGAACATGGTCGTGTTAACATCCAAGTCCTGATCTCGAACAGGGAGCTGAATGCAGCTATGTTCTGTGGTAGAATAACTGTGGTTCAATGGTAGAATAACAGCACGCAAGGAGGGTTTTAAAATGACCCTTTTATTAAACCACTATTTACAGCCACTTCCCAACTCGGAAGGGATAACAGAAAATAATGACCGCACTTGGGTCTAAACTGAACAATCAAATAATTTAAAATAAAATTAAGTAGAAAATTAAGAAGAAGTTGCTCTCAGAGCTATAAACGCGAGGTTGGCCTCTAATCTAAGCCATCAAGGGTGCGTATCAAGATTTGGCTAATACTAACGCACTTAGTTTACTTCAATAAGTAATAGCGTAACAGCACTAAGGCTTAGAACTTAAATACTATCTAGTCAGGCGAACGTCGAACAGAGCCACAGTGATCGGAGACTAAAAGCTCTCTCACACCGAGAAGTTCCTTGCTAACCTTTTAAATACAAAACTTGGCTCCACTGCAAATTAGCATAAAGCTGAAACGCGCGCTCATTCTAACGGGAAGTTGAAATAAAAACTTACAGGAAAGAGAAATTAACATAAAATTTTGTTAGTCTAAACTAAAACCTTACTGGGTCACAAACAAACAGACAGACGCACGCAAAGTTTAATGATATAGATTGTCGGCGCATTTCTAAATAAGTTCAGAGGATTTCTGACAACGTCGCTAATTTTTCACTAATATAAGAAGAAAACTTGTCGTACTAACTAAGAATAAATATCTGTTATTCATGTAGTTGATTCCCAACTTCTGTCACATGCCACATATACTGACTTTGAATGGCTCTGTCAAAAAAAGAATTGCTGTACATCAGAGCCGTTATTTGTGAGGAACCTAGAGGAATAAAAGCAAATAAGCGTCATAAAAATATTATCAACTTTCATGACACGCCAGATGAACACGTCACTAGTTTCAAAAAATTTCGTTTCGCGAGGTCATAATGCCATAGCGAGATAAACGGCCTTGCTTGACAGCCCTGCCCCCCCTAGATAAAAGCTCATGGAACAGCTTTCGGGGATGTCTTCAATCTATTTGCGGTTGTCTTGACTTTTTCTGTCGTCAGTGATCATTGGGCTTTTGTGAGGATGAAGGAAATATTTTGCTTTCATTTTTGTCTTTTTAAATCTTATTTCGTATATTATGATGGCTTTTGGTGCTATCGCAATGATTTTCATTTCAGATTTATCGCACAAATGGAATTTCATGAGCACAGATATTTTCCATCAGCTGCTAGAAAAAATAAATTTAATCTCATCGACATCTTGAAAATTGTAGATATTTGGACATGTTTAAATGATTATTTAGCTACTTTTCAGAATATAAGAATTTGGTGAATTTGTGAATAATGATGTAAAATCATTATTCACCAATGTTCCAGTAGAGGGTGCATTAAGATGTCTCGAAACCAGACTTCGCGACTTTCATTTCTCTTGCATCGAAATTGATGAGCTAATTTCTCTCACTCTACTCTGTGCTTGAAACAAACGCATTTCGTTTTCCAAAATAAATATTACAAGCAAACTGAGGTATTAGTCATGGGAATCCCCCTCAGTCCCATCCTGGCTGATATCTACATGCATTATTATGAATCAAAATTATTTGAAACTTTAAACTTCCCGTTATGGTTCCGCTACGTAGACGATACTTTTACCCTGTTTGATTTAAATAAAGTTCTTTCATTAATGAATTACACTGATCCTGCTATTCAGTTCACTTTTGAACTTGAGACTTGCAATTCTCTTCCGTTTCTCGACATTCTGGTCACGCGTAACACATCCAACTTCAGTACTACGGTTTACCGTAAACCTTCATCGGTGTGCCTTCCACCACACTTCAAATCATGTCATCCGACTAAACAAAAGTTAGCTTCATTTCATTGCTATGTTTTCCGTGCTCTTCCAAGTTTGCTCCTCCAAACTATCCCTTGATAAAGAACTAAATTATTTAAAAGCAATAGCTGTTGACAGGGGCTTTCACCCAACATTATTAATCAAGTAGTTAAAAAATTCTCAGCTCAACACACCAAAAGGCAGACTCTTGTTTTAGAAGATTATAAAAATTCTGTTTACATTCCCTTCTTTTCATCAATTAGCTATAAAGCTGCACATATTTTACAGAAATTGAACTTTCGGGACGTTTATTCTCCCATCAGTAAAATTCCGAATTCCATACCCAAGGACCAAATTCCGGATATGAATTCCTGGTGTATTTACAGGATTCCTCGCCTGTGTGGTTTAATTTACATTGGTCAAACTAAGAGAGCCTTAAAATTTCACGTTAATGAACATGAGGCATATGTTAGAAAAAAGGAAACAGAAGTCTTCTGTTGCCCAACATTGTTGGTCCAAAAATCACACTTTCAATTTTTCTGCTGCCAAAATATTTAAAAAACATCTTCCAGTGGTGAACTGGATTTTCTAGAGACATTTCACGTTCAAAAAATCTTTCTGTTCTAGTTAACGACCCTAATTCCAATCCATATTTGCCTTCAGACTTTAAAGAAATTATGTTTTAGTTCTTATTTCATCAATAGATGGCGCCAGTAGCTTGTCTTCTGTCCAGGCTTTCTTATCTTATGTTATCTAATCATTATATCCTATCTCGTTCATTTGCGATTTTCCAGCTGAGGCTGTTGGTTCGGTAAAACCATGGGAACTAGTCCGGTGAAAATTTGAAAATATAACTCTGATTTTTGTTGTTTGACTTCTAAATTAACATTTCTTCGGCGTGTTATTGTATTTTAATCATAAGAAACTGTTAAGGAAATATCTGATGTGTTACCACATTACTTGTTTGCAAGGAATAATTTACGCATTTTGCATTTCATTTAAACTTATTGGATTAAATTAATTCTACTTCATCGACAGCGCATAAACCACAACAGAATAAACGCACTCTTTAAAATTCACGATATTTGTTTACCACAGCGACACTCTGGCGCTAGCTTCACTTAACAGCCTTACATCTCAATAATTTTATAACCCAGAATGCACAAAAATTATATATATCATCTGGAGAATTACCTAATCGTTGCCACATGTTCTATTCAAATACTAATATAAATCTAAAACGATGTGTAAAAGAAATTAAACAAACAACAACAAAAAAAGAAACAGTTTTTCACAGACGATTCAGTATTTCTCATTCAATTAATTCAGTTCTCACTCCGCAAAAAGCAAAAATACATAAAAACACAAAATATGTATATTAAAAATCACGAAGTAAATCTTATACATTTATTTCCTCGAATAAATTCCACAGTGGGTTAATCATGATTTAATTCGCAATGAAAAAAGAAGAGGTTATCTTTGTTGTTGCGAAGCTTAGTTTCTCTAGACTGGCAACAAATCCAATATTCTCCCAAGTTTCAAATGTAAACAAATATGTCCACCATGAGAAAAATGATTAGGCTTAGCCGCACTTAAACAACTTTTAAATTGTTGATAATTCTACAAATCTGGCAAGCAGTTTTATTAAAGGCATAAAAACCTTAACCGAAAGATAAGAACAACATAATTCAATCATTTTTAAAGCCAAAAATGCAAAATTTACAAACATATAGTAATTAAGAAACGGAGCTCACTGGGCCGCGTTATAAAGTGCATCTATATATATATACATATATTTATATACGTTTGTCGCGGCAGATTGCAACTCAAATAGGAAGTTCACATCTACATGTTACAGCAGTCCTATGTACAAAATTCCAACGTTATGAGGCTATTTGTGTTTGCGTTATGCGAAATACATATATACATAGGTATGTACGCACAGACACCACGAAAAAATCTCTTCAGAATCCATTTAAAATCAGTTTCATAATTTTTGGGGGGGAAAATGGGTTCTTTGTTCTGGTCTTACCTACGAATGTCACTCAAAAACATGGTTAAATTGCATTCGATAGCAGCCAAAGTGGAGATATTCGTTGAAATATCATACCCAAAATTTTTCGCGGTTACAATACTTTCCTTTCACTTCGTACAAGGAAGTAAAAATGGCTTTGTTCCGTTTAGTTATACCTAACTTATTTTTAACCTACTTATTTATTCCACATTGCTTCAGATAATTTATCGTTTACGTAATTGAATTTGAAGTTTAAAAAAGAGTCTCAAGTCTCTGGATCAACCAATCCCAACCTTTTGACTAACGCGAACCATATAAACAAAAATTGAAAAACTTTAGTACCTCCAGGATATTTTAAATTTTTTTTTCAATTTCTCAAAAGAAATATTTAAAAAAATAAAATAAATATATATTTTGTCGTTCGCACAACCTGTTGGCTATTTGTGTTAAATATGCACACATAAAAAAAAATTACATTAAAAATTGGTTACCATTTTAATTATCAAAATTTAAGTTATAGTACTTCAATTTTAAAATTTACTGTGAAATTTGGGCCCGGTTAAGAGAGTTATATTTCACTTAGCTTCAATTACGATCCACTTTTAATTTTGTTCTGAATTATTTTTTTTTTTCAAATATAATATGGAAGAAATTCCTTGTTCCCACAAATAGGTTATGCAAAAAGGTGATCAAAATTTTATAGCTTTATTTGAAATTCTTTTACGTTCTTTGTTCAGTTCGCCTTAATGTTTGTAGACTCATTAGGATTTTTTTAAAAGCAGAAAAATGAAAAATGAGGAACGCCTTCGCCGGGAATCGAACCACGGATCTCTCGGTTACGCGCCGAGCGTGTTGAACACTACACCACAAAGACGTGGGAAGAAGGAGAGAAATACCTTATATACTCCCCCTTTTAAAGAGCGATTGGGGATTAGGAGTCCAAATCGCCAAATCGTGAAGACGGAGAATCATCATCCACCACCTTTCAGTTCGGCGCCACTTGGAGAGCCATTAGGATTTTTGTTGTTGTCAGAAAAGTCAGGAAATGAGTAATGGCCTCGCCAGGACTCGAACCACAGACCTCTAGAATACGTGCCGAGCGTACTATTACACCACGAAGGCATGCGAAGGAGGCGGGAGAAATACCTTGCATACCTTTCAAAGGGCGACTGTGGATTGAGGAACCCAATAGCCAAACCCCGGAAGAATCACCAGAGAATCATCATCCAGCACCTTTTAAATTCGGGCGTCAGTTGTAGAGACATTAGGTATTTTTTGAACGCAGAAGAGATGAAAAATGAGCAACGCCTTCGCCGGGAATCGAACCACGGACCTCTCGATTACACATCGAGCGTGATGACCACTAAACCACAAAGGCATGGTTGTTGTCAGGAAATGAGCAACGCCTTCGCCGGTACTCGAACCAGGAACCTCTGGAATACGCGTGCAGCGAACTTACCACTACACCACGAAGGCATGCGAAGAAGGCGGGAGAGATACCTTACATACTCCTCCTTTCAAAGGGCGGTAGGGGATTGGGGACCCAATAGCCAAATCCCGGCGGTAGAGAATCATCATCCACCACCTTTTTAGTTCGGGCGCCAGTTGTAGAGACATTAGGTATTTTTTGAAAGCAGAAGAGATGAAAAATGAGCAACACCTTCGCCAGAAATCGAACCACGGACCTCTCGGTTATGCGTCGAGCGTGAAGGCATGCGAAGAAGGCGGGAGAAATACCTAATACGTTATCAAATGTGTAATTTTTGAAATCGTCAGTTAACAGTTGAATTACAGAAAATTTCTCTCAATAGTTATTTTCCTTTTTGAGTTTAATAGTTAAAAAAACTTTGTTTCTTTGCGTACCACCTATTTTTCTGTTGTGTAACACCGGCTGAAAATTCTTGCTCTACAGTCTTTAAAAACATCAACAAGAGGGAACAAATTTCTAAAAATTTATTAACTTCACGTTTTGTAGGTATAACTAAAATGTAATAAAAGTTACCCACCCCTACCTGAGGGGTGTTAGGAACACAAATGATTCACAGGCGCAGGTAGAAGTGGGTTTGATTGCATCGGAACTATTTGACTAGTGGTCGCACCGGTGTAGTCTTACCTCACTAACTATTCTGTTCCGCCTCAGTTTGAATGAAGAATGCCCAGAGAGGATGTATCCGAGGGTCTTCTACCGTCAAACCACTCGAGTACAGCTCGCGAGTATTTTGCTGGTCCCCGATGCTGCACAGGTAACATGCACATAAAAATATCTATGCCTTCTGTGGGATTCGAACTTGAGTCCAACAACATGGTAACCAGAGCTGATAACCACTATACCAATCGAGACAGCCTTCAACAAGAACAGCAGAATAAAGCGATTAAATAGTTAAACAATCCAGCTCTAACTATCAATGACATCTACATCTAAATGGTTGGTGAATATAATGATGGAAAAGCCTCGGGGGGGGCTACCTGCCTAAGGAGAGGGATGCTTTCGTGGAGGGCTTTCTAAGGTAACCTGGCTCGTTCACACGTGAGGGAAACAACGAATACACCCATGCAGCCAGCCCGTTCGCGGAATTCGAACCTCCGACCGAATTACCAGTGTTCAGTGACTTTTCCGCTCGGTCGCTGGTGGGCCCTATATCCAAATGCTGGAAAATTCAAGCAAAGCATTCTTCAAATTAACATCGGCTACCTGGTGGACGTTTTACAAGCATAACTGCTTACTGGTGTGCTAACCTCTGAATTTCTTATTCACACCTTATTCTATCTAATTTGCCTTCTGGTGAGGGTGATGGGAAAAACAGTAGTTATAGGAAAGATGTAACGCAAAAATATAATGTTTTCTGAAAAATAAGTTTCCATTTACTTAAATATTGATTCTAAACTCGTACGTCTTGCATCAAGTTGCATTTCACATAAGAAAACTTCGAATTAAAGGTACAAAATTCCGAGCTGTTCAAAACTTGATTACAGTTTGTAACTTGTCAAAAACTTAAGTATTAGCAGGTTGTTGAATGAAATTATAATCGATAGCATAAACGATAAATTAATACATGTGAGTTAATCTATTAGTATTTATCTGTATGAATTATATCTTGCCTGCTAACATTAAATACAGCTAAAGGAAATAAAATTTTGTTGAAAGAGAAAAATGCTGTAATCCTGCACTTATATTCATCCAACATAACGGTACCCCCTATTTTAAAAATGAATGATCTGTCTGACAGTTCTTGCATAAATAGTGTTCTGTACCTGACAAATACTGTAAACGTTAAAACGAAATGTTAAGTAAAAATTAAATATTTGAAAAATATACAATACGTATTTTTGAGCCACAATTTTTATTGTTTCTTGAAAGCAAATCCGTCATAAAAAAGCCGCACTTCGTATGCAAATTTCTGCGTTGCTAAAACTTTTAATTGCCTTGTACTAATATATTTAACAGCATGAAAAATAAACGAGAAATATGTGACAAGACTCAGTCTACTGGATTGATGAATTATTTAAATGGAGATGACAAGCGCCATAAGGGGCATAAGGGGCATTCAGTCACAACTGAGCAAATCCCAATCCAACAGGAAGCACCTACGGAATTGTTTTAAATTCAAAATTTGCACTACAGTAATTATATAGTTCATTTTGATGTTTGTTTCTATTCACTTGATGCAAATTAATTCATGTTTGTGCTGTACTATGTGGATGAATTTTTAATTTCCCCCTATAGAACTTCATTTATCTTACGATAATAACTAATAAAACAGACTAATATCTACATACTTTTTATGTACTCATATGATACGCGTGATTTAAGGTTTTTAAACTCTGCCAATATTTGCCCATTAAGTAATTTTTAAGTAAGATAAATCTCCGAAAGATTTTCCAAATCATTTTTTTAAAAGTTCTGAAATAAATCAAACAGCGCAATTTTTCAAGCGCATTTCAAGAATTAACTGTATTTTAAAAAAACATTATATGAAGGGTATCTACTCTATAAATAGCAATTTCTTAAACGAATTTCAAAAGAAAAATTCTTATGTTTACTTCCTTGTACGAAGAAAGGAAAGTACTGTAATCACGAAAATTTCCGGATACCATATTACAACAAAAATATCCATTTTGACCGCTATCGAATGCTATACGCAAGGACAGAATAAAGGACTCTTTTTCCCCAGACGAATAATAAAACATTTAAAATAGATTCAAAAGAGATTTTTTCGTAGCATCTATACGTACGTAGGTACGTATATATACCTCGCATAACTCAAAAACATAAGTCAACTTTTTACTCCCATGTACGAAGTAAAAAGAAAGTATTGTAATCGAGAAAAATTTCGCGTACCATATTTCAAAGAAAATATCTATTTTGACCGCTATCGAATGCGATTTAACGATGCTTTTGAGGGACATCCGAGCACAAGGACAGAATAAAGGGCTCTTTCCCCCCCTAAATAATTATAAAACTGATATAAAATGGATTCTGAAAAGATTTCTTCGTGGCGTCTGTGCGTACGTAGGTATGTATGTATCTCGCATAACTCAAAAACGAGAGCCACAGAGCGTTGAAATTTTGTATATAGAACTGCTATAACATGTACCTGTGCATTTCCCTTTTTGGTTGCAATCGGCAGCACCAAAAGTATGTAAACATATACATATTTAGGAAAAATAAAGAATATGTAAAAGATTAAATTGCTAGCGTAAATTCATTTTTCTTATCTATTCTAAAAATAGTAATATCTCAGCACAGCGTCATTTCGAGATTAATCCATATCATATGACTTAAATAAATTCGATGATGTAAATGGAACTAAAACTCAATCAGCCAATAGCAATTTTACAGCAGTATTAATTATCCAATCAAAATGCATTGAGAACCAAAACTGAGTCTGAATTAAAATTTCAACCTGAACACTTGCTTCCTACGCTTCTTGCTTTTCTTCTTTTTGGTCTAGCTGGACTGCAGCCTGTCTGCTCCTTCGTTCTTGCTGCAGATTTACCAGAAATGTAAACTTTTTCAATAGGCATAAATAATGTGCTAACTTGTTTGTGGAAGGCAACATGTTTGCTAAAATAAAAGTTGAATTAAATCTACCTCGACCGCCAAATTTCTTATCCATTGTGGATTGGAGTTTCAACATGTCGAAGCCCTCAAAATTATCGCTGCTCATTACGGATTTAACCTCCTGCATCCTACTAGTTCTACTACAGAATCTATTACACATTATATATATATATAACGGCTTAGTGAGCTCAGGTTTTTATTCTTATATGTTGGAAAATTGTGCATTTTTAGCATTAAAAATTATTGAATTGTGTTGTTATGGTCTTATCTCACGGTTAAGGTTTTTATGTCTTTAGTTAATCTGCATGAAATACTTGTAGAATTTCCTCCTAACATTTTTTTTCCATAGGAGCCATATTTGTTTGCATTTGAAACTTAGCAGAATAGTGAATTAATTCTTTATCCACCTTCAGTGTGTTTTTGCCGAGTAGGACCGAAAGGAAACTTAGTTTAATACACCGAGAAATCTGCGTTCTTTCCTCTTGGCCAAATTCCTTGTTTTTGTGTAGAAACTGTAATTTTAATTGTAAAAATATTTAGTTTTTTAACTATATTCGGTGGTTTATACTTTACTATATTTTTCAATTTTTAATGGAGGTATTTTGAGTTTTTACGCACGTTTGCCTTTCCCCGAATTATGAACTGAACTAACTGAAATAGAAATATAGCTCTAATGAAATTCGAGGAAATACGCGTTTCGTATTAGTTTATATATTGTGGCCAGTCTGTGGCGGACAGAGAAGAATGTTTACGAGTAGCGCATGCGCATGAGGTAAGCGGCGCTGAATCGTCTGCGAAAAACTGTTTCTTTTGTGTTTGTTTAATTTCTTTTATACATCGTTTTAGATTTGTTATAATATTTGAATAGAACATGGGGCAACGATTAGATAATTCTTCACATAATATAATTTTTGTGCATTCTGAATTATAAAATGAATGAACTGTAACGCCGTTAAGTGAACCTAGTGTCACTATGGTAAATAAATACATCGAGTTTTAATGAGCGCATTTATTATGTTGTTGTTTATGCACTATCTGCGAAGTAGATTTAATTCAATTTGTTTAAATGAAATGCAGGAAAAATGCGTATAATTTAATATTGCGTACAAGGAAGTCATGTGGTGTACAAATCAGCCTTTTTAATATGATGAAATATAGAAACATTTCTACGCGTGTAATTCGGCATACTGGAAAGCCTGGTAAGTTATCAAAACCAATAACCAATGGTAGTTTTCATACGATAATTCATCTAATCTTGATCTTTTACTAAATGTTTTTAAGCTATTTTTTAAAGCAAAGTACATGACATTTGTGCTTTGAAAGGATTCCTTATTACAAGAGATTCAAAGGGAGATTTTTAAACCTAAAGAGGTCAACAATGATTTTGCAAAGATGTGCATTTAAGGTAACACAGACACTGATTTCGTTTTGTGTATTACTAATCTTTTGTTCAAAGTTTTCACGGAAATTGTTTGTGATGTACTTTTGTTTGAAATGAAAAATAATTATTACTAGTAGTTTTCGAAATAACATCCATCACAGCACGCAGACTTGCTCCAGCGCTGTTGCCACACTTGGAAGTTTTAGAGGAATGCTTCTTTGACCTCCAGGACTGGTAATCGTGACGTTTTATATTCTTTGAAATCTTTGGTTCTGTTCAGCCATCTTGGTAAGATAAAAATGTGATGTTAAAGAATGCGAAATCTTGGAAAAAAGGAAGGTTCTGGAATGACCGAGAATCTGTTTCTGTGTAAAGAAATACTAACTTATTTATTCAAATATCTTTTGCTCAGAATACAGTATCAATCGGAAAGACAAAAGACGATCGAAGCTTTATTGAAAGACGATTTAATTCGGTTTCCTATACAACACGAACTATGCTGTTCAGGATGAGATGACTTCATACATTTCTGCTATTGAGGTTATTTGAACTGGAAGGCTGCTCTTAGGTCATTCGAGCAAAGAAGGAATACGAAGGCTATTTACTTAAAAGAAAGGATGCTTTTGTGAAGAACAGTCTGATGGAAACTAGATCATATTCCCGTGACATATACAGGGTGTTTCAGCAAAACGGTCAAAAACTTTAAGGATAGATACTAGAATACACAAAGATGATGAAAAAACGTATGTCATGCATTGTCGGGAAGGCTTTCTGGCGCAGTAGTCATGACACAAAGCAAAAGAAAGGAAAGACACGAACAGGGCGAGATAATGTTTATTATGCTTTGTACAGCACAAACCAAGAAACAAGAACAAAAACAGACGATCATCATCAAATAAAGTGTTCGAAACGTATTATTCTCAACATGGGATCGGCAGAAGAGGTCCGGTGCACTGGCCATCAAAATCGCCAGACCTCACTTCTATTAACTGCTACTTTTTTTAGGGGGGGCATATCAAGACTCTGCTGGACGAAACCCTCGTTAACAGTGCTGAGGAAATTTTGCACGCATCGTGACAGCTACAGTGGAAGTTCGGAACATCCCCGGTATTTTACAGAACATCAGATCTTTCATGGGCCAGAGATGTGAGGCCTGCATCAGGGTCCAGGGTTGTAATTTCGAATAATTTCTTTGATAGTGATCATTGTCTATTTTTGTTCTTATTTATTAATTCTGCTGTTCTATGCGTAATAAACACGTTTCCTCATCCTGTTCACTTTTCGTTTTTTGTGTTTTCACTACCGCGCCAGGAGAGAGTTTTCGACCATGCATTGCTATGTGACTTTCCATCGTCTTCCTATATCTCTCTTGAAAATTTGTAACCAATTTGCCAACTCACTGCGCTGAGTATTTTCTTCTGTATGCTTTTGAATCTTGTCTTTTGAATTTTCAATAAATTCCCGGTGGCCCTTGGGGTAACGGACGGCTCTGGGGTTGGCATCTGGCGTTGGGTTTCGGCGACGGGTGGGGGATGCCCATGTGTGTATGCACCTTCTTGGGTGTTGTCTCTAGACAGGGGTGGACGCGGCGCAATACTGATTAACCTCGTGCCCGCGTCCTCCGCTACTTGTCACTTGAAACACCCTGTATAAAAATTCCTGGAAAACATCCACGCAACCATTTTGTTCATTTGCATCCGAACCCGGCTGGAATTACCAGTATTGGCGACCTTAAACACTTGGCGAATGAGGAACCTTTTTCTAAAGAAAGCGCGGTAAAACTCTCACACATTGAAACTTTAAGTGTGTTCATGATGCAATTTCTTGTTTACAAATTTTGAGAAAAGAATACTCATTCTTATCTAACTATAACTTTTCTGTTTACATATTGCGAATTTAATGCAGTTTTTGGTCTTAGTTAGTTGTCTGTATTAACAAAGGCTACCGATAGATGGAGTGTACAGGCTCATATTCCTGAGCATCACGTGATTGAATTGAAGTATGTTTGCGGGAGCCTACGAGATGAGGCCAGTTGTCCAAATGGAAGCGTCGATGGAACAACGTTATGCGATTACATTTTGTGTTCGTCTGCAAAAATCAGCATCGGAGGCCTTTGACATGATACATGAAGCTTTCAACGATGAAGCATTAGCGACGGCAAGTGTTTTTCGCTAGCATAAAACTTTTAAGGAAGGCAGGCAAAATGTGGAAGATATCGAACGTGAGGGACGACCTTCAATGTCCGTCACAGAGACAGTGATTAACATAGCTGTGGTTATCATTAAGCCGGACCGCAGAATTACAGTACGTCAGCTGCATGCTTTCTTGAATATTTCTGCAGGAAGTGTTCACTCAATCATGGCAGAACATTTGCAACTGAAACGTGTTTGTGCGCGACGGATTCCGAAACTGTTGACACCTGAGCAAATACAGCATAGAGTGGATGTGTGCACAGAATGGAAAGAAAGAATGGAAAGAAAGACTGGAACAAGAAGGCGACAATTCCTTAAAACGCATCATCACAGCGGGCGAAGCTTGGTTGTATCACTATGACCCAACCATGAAACAACAAAGTAGTGAATGGAAGCATCCGTCTTCGCCTACTCCCAAGAAAGCAAAGTGTGAAATCGTCTTGTAAAGTTATGACCATAGTTTTTTTTTTGGATTGTGCATCAACACGCTGTTGAAGCCGGTAATACCGTAAACAGCTCGCACTACGCGAATGTCCTACAGCACAGCTAATTCTGTGCTGTCCTACAGCACTATTAATGGTACAGCACGTTCATAGGAAACGTCCATTGTTCCGAAATGGCTTCCTATTGCATCATGGCAATGGCTGACAACATATTCCTCGTTGCGTACAGGATGTTTTGCAGCAGAACGAAGCAGAGATTTTACCGCACCCTCCATACAGTCCTAATCTCGCTCCATGCGATTTCTGGCTGTTTCCTTAACTTAAGGAACCATTACGAGGCAAACATTTTGTAAGCAACAAAGAATGCGTAAAGGCTGCGGAGGCAGGTTTTGAAAAGCTCTGGGACTTTTACATGTTTTTTCAGAAGTGGACAGAACGTTTTGATAAATGCATTGCGTGACGCGATAGTTATTTTGAAAAAACCATGTAAATAATGACGATTAAAGGTATTCTGTATTTTTTATAATTTTAGTCTTATTGAACAGCCCTCGTATTATTTTCTTAAACCTGGCTTAGTAAATCAAGAAATTATTAGTCTCCTAGTTCAATTAGACATGTTTTTCAATTAATGGTCTTTAATTTCATTATATTTTAATGACGGAAATTATACTCATCAAATTACTGCAATAATTAATTATAAAAAAATTCTCGAAAATTTTAAAGAGTGTAATCGTAAAGACCTTTAGGTAGTTTAATGCAAACCATGACAAATGTACCAAATATTTCATCTAAACGTAATACTGCAAGAAAATTAACAGTGACGTTCCTATATTTTCAATGAAAAAAAAGCAATAGTTTTTTTTATTCAAATGTTGGAACTCTACCGAAATACAGGCTAAAAACAAAAACAATGCATTCTAAAAATAATGAAATTAAAATGTTTATGCCTCCCTTTTTTTAATCTACATATTCTTGACTAACTACAAAATCCATTACGCCAGAGAACCCCATTTCTTTCCTCCTCCATCTGCTGCGTTTGCATCGTTTCCCTAAATTCAATTTCATGGAAACGTACACTATCTGCCTGACATTATAAAAACATTACTTTTCCTACGCGTCAATCTCTTCCTCTCCCCTATATAAACCTAAGGGACGCCCCTGCACAGCTTCAGTCTTATAGAAACGCACTGGCGTAAAAACTCCGCGACACAAGCCTCCATGATGTCCCCCGAGAGACAATGGCAGCCCCGGCATCAGCGATCAACTGCGGGGGCATGAGGTCTGAACGGTGGGGCGTAATAGTGCCGGAGAGGGGTGCGGGAGGTTGCATTTGGGCGTCTCCTGCCAGTAATCGTTTTTTGTCGCCCCTGCTTCCCAATGACTTTATCATTAGAAGCCGGGGCGGGGCGGAGATATCAAGGATCATCTCTCGCGTAACGCCAAATGGAAGGTGGTAGGGAATGGGAAAGGAAGTTCTCGAAAAAGAGGAACGTAAAAAATGCCAAAAAAAACGTATAAAGGTTAAGAATAAAGAAACTGAGGATTGGAGAAAAATGCCAACTACCACGAGGAGAGGATATTTGAACTAAGTCAAAGCAGCGGATCAAATATTTCTACCAGGGTTTTAACTAAGTTAACACAAATCCAAATCGAATTCCGAGGATTATGTTCAAAGTTATATAGGGAGAAAATAGTTCAATATAATTACTCGAAATAATTCATTTTTCACAGATTCGGAATCATATTTCATTCTTAACACCCCATTGGGGGGATTACGGGGTTGATTACTTACTAAAACAGATAGTTAATCCATTTAACTGTATCTGGAGTCGCCCATACAGTACATAGTTAGCCTTCACATAATTTCATCCACATAAAATTAGCTGAGCAACAACTTTATATTTGGCGTAGATTTTAGAAAAGATTATTAATTTCGAGGGCAACCAGAAACAGTTCCCTTTTCTCCAGGAACATAGGAATCTGAAACGAACTCCTCTGTCAGCTGCCAGCGATTTGGCGTAAGGACCAACCCGTCCTTCTCAGTCCGATCACCATACCCCTCGTTAAATCGTCTATCTGCTGGAAGTGCCTTCGTTGACAATGGCCTGGCATTCTCTCCTATTACACTTATCCTCCGGGACAAAAACCAATTTTCTTCGATAATTCGTCTGGCGGAAATAACGACACGAATATTGCCCATTCTGCACGTTCCTTTCCTTATATCTTACTTCACGAGCGTCGGAGAGCTGCGCATTTCACATCATTCTCATAACTTAGTGACGCGCGCCTACTCTAAAATTTGCATAAATTTCTGACCGCTCCTTCTTGGTGTTGCATTTTCAATGTCGAGCAGAGTATATATATCAAACCACACTGACAAGATATGTTATAAATTCCACATGAATTAAAGCCAGAAATCGATAGGAGAGGGTATGACTTGAAAATTGAACTTCTGGAGAATCCGTGCAATTTTGTAACTGCTAAAAGGATGAAATGGAAGCGGAACAAGGTTATTAATATTATTCTAACAGTGGAATGTCTCCTTTGATGAAAAGCAGAACATGTTTTAAAGGCTTTTCCAAAAATCATAGAAGAAAATCCTCGGTCAGTGGCAACCTATTTCAAATAATTGAGTTCATTAGGCGGATTGTAAGAAAATTTAAAAAATTATCACCTTCGGCGTGTATTGATAATTGTATCTGCCAGGTAATTTGAAACTTTTTTGAGACAATTTTTCCGGCCCCAATTTGGAAGGAGAGCACCTAGGGAAAAGGATCTGAGGATCTCTCCCACTTCCCTCCTACCAGCAACCTCTCGAGAGGACTTTCGGTTCGCGACATATTTTAGTGCCTTCATGTCGAACAGACACTATACGAACATCCATGTCTTCTCAGAAAATCGAACTCGAACCCCCCGGGCAATCGGCTTCGTCAACCACTTTATCGTCTGAGCGGCTTTTATATTAGCAATACCATTAACTGAAAAATAATTTGCGCACGAATTCAAAAGCTGACGGACTGTTTACCTTTTCACGTGGGTTATACAGACTAATCTTTTATGTGTCGAAAGTGTTTATGTGTTTAAATTCGGTATTAATAAGCTTTTTAATTATTCACTACTCATAAAGTCTATAAATATCTCGATTTTCCTCGATGGCAACACTAATTACGAAATATTTATTAGTTCAAAGGGGCTTTGTCCCTGAAGGACTATTGTTTTCGTTTTGCGATTTTGCGTCGGAAGCATTGAAAGTCTGTATCACTTTTCAAACTGTTGCCACAAAACATTGCAGCCCTGTATTATATTGAAAGAAATTAAATAATGAAGAATGTGCATAAATGTATGTATGTTTCTCGCATTGTGTTAAAACGACGGTACCTAAAGCCATCGAATTTTGAATGCCGTAATCCTGCTGCGAATATAGGCATCTGGAAGCCCAAATTTGAAATTTGGAATTTGTTTTATTAACGATTTCATATTTTGTAAAACTTTGACGAATTTTTGATTAACAAACTCGAGGATTTCAAAGCGGGCAATGGCAGCGTTGTACAGAAAAAAAAAAACATTTTTATCTGCAGCGCGTGAGACTGTGTGTAGGAAATTCTAAAGATAGGCTCAGTTTAAAATTATTTTGCGATATTGTTCTTTAACTGAATTTTATGGTTTAAATGCGAAGAACATGATATTCAATAAATAAAAGTAATATACAAAATGTTTAAAAAACGGCCCTTTGGGCGTAATTTAAAATTTGAAACCTTTCAGATTTTATTTTTTATTTTCTTTTAAGCAGAAGATGGGAAAAATGTGCAAGGCCCTTGCCGAGACTCGAACACTGGACCTCTCTAATATGCGTCGAGTGTGCTACCGTTACACCAGAGAGCATAATGAAAGCAAACAGAAAATATCTTATACATCACTTGGAGACATATCTTAAAACTTTGAATTTTTATTATAAGACGAGAATATTCACGATGCATTTTTATTCAACTTAGTTTGCTAATGAGTGGTAATTAACTAATTTGTAAGCTTTAAAAATGTTTTAAATCTACACAACAACGTGTAAACACTTATAAAGCCACCTTAATGTTAATTAGTATGGAAATATCTCTGTAATTTGATTTCCAAAAAAGACAATATAAAATCGCAAGGATGTGAGAAAAATCACGGAATGCTTATTAAATGCTAATTACAAATTAATGAAGGTAAAAGAAACATTATTAAAAAATAATGGTTATTCATAATGAAGAAAGGACAGAATTTTTGTAACAGAAATTCCATCTTACTGCAAAATTACTTTAAAGCTGTTATATCTTTCACGACTCTATTTTCTGTGGCGTCGTTTCAGTATGATGATAATTCTCTAATTCTTTGCGTTTTATAGTAATGCATTAAATGAAAATGTTCATCCACTGGATTATTTTCTCCGCGACATTTCCGTTAGCGGTATTTTAATAAAAAATAAGAAATTCAAATTTATTAATTATCTTTTTCAGTCAGTTGATCTTAATAGTTGCAGAGTCATTAGGTTGTTTTGAAGCAGGAAATGTGAAAAATGTGCAGTGCTCTCGCCAAGATTCGAACCTGGACCCTCTCGAATACGCGCCGTGTGTGCTACCATCTACACCACAAAGGGATGCCAAGAATGTGGGAGAAATACCATATATAAAGGAGGGAGATACTTTATATACCTACCCCCTTTTAAAGGGTGGCTAAGGCTCAGACGACCAAGTGGCCAAATCCTGGTTGTGAAGAATCATCATCCACCACCTTTTAGTTCGGGCGCCAATGTAGCGTCATTAGGTTATTTTGAAGCAGGGGACTTAAAAAATGTGCATTGCTCTCGCCGAGACTCGAACCCTGGACCTCTCCAATACGCGCCGATTGTGCTACCGTTATACCACGAAGGAATGCAGAAGCCGGAGAAAATAATTTATATAGTTAAGGATTACATACTGAGGGTTTTCACCTTTTTTAAAATTAAACATCGATGTTTGACAGAATTTGGTTGTCTTCAAAGATTTGAAGGGAATTGAATGCATTCGTGTTGAGTTAGATTTGTTAGAAATCTTTATTCATTCTTATTTAGGAACTGGCCCCTAATAAAAGGGAATTTTTCATGTAAGAAACGCCCTGAAGCGATTACATTCTCCTTAATAATAACAAAGAAGGTAAATCAGATAATTATTCAAGAAATTTGCATTTAATTACACCACAACGGCATACGGAAAATAGGAGAAAATACCCTACAATCTGAATGCAGTAATTTGTTTCTGATTCTTCAAAATCCATATAAGGAGTTACGAACAAAATGGGTCGAAAGTGGAAATTAAATAATGATAGAAAAAATTCTATATATGTGTTAATGGCGGACTTTCTTATAGACGTTTAATTCAGGCAAGAAAATTAAATGCTACAGAATTCCTGAGACAAATTACGCTACACATGAAACGTAATTTGTCTCACAAACGTCGAAAACGACACACTACCTAAGCTCATTACCTAAGGGTTAAAACGTTAGATAGTGCTGTCAGTTTTTCCAATTTTTAATCATTAGGTTAAAAGGTTAACCAATGCAAGACCTCCAGAAGCCGCCCAACCGGTATAGTGGTTAGCCACTGACTGCTGTGCTGTAAGGCCCGGTTTCGAATCCCAAGGAAGGCATGGATGTTTGTAAACGTATAATGTCCGTGCGGTATGGGAGCACTGTAAATGTGCAGCGAGCCGAAAGTCCTCACGAGAGGTTGAGGGTAATGGAAGAGGAGTGGGAGACCCTTGACCTGCCCCCTAGGTGCTCTAGATCAAAACTGGTTTCGGAACCGAGCTAAATCGCATTGTCACCTGTAAGGTGCTCAAGGCTGTTGCCAACGACAGATGTAAACTTGCGCTCCTTGCCGCGCAGAATTTGGCGGGTTTGGGCCGTCTACAGGTCAGACAAGTCAGCATGAGCAATAACAACAACAACAGACTTGCAGGAAACTCAAAAACACGTTGATATTACAAAAAAAAAAAAAAAAAAAAAAAAAAAAAGGACAAGCAACTGCATAATTTCCATTCATAAAACTTAAAACTTCATTCATAAGACTTGAATACTTTCTCACCTAACAATGAAAACCGATTTATAGCCCAAGAGGACGCAACATTTCCCTAAAAGCTAATTATATTCGTTATCATTCTAAAGTTTAGTTCCTCTAAATTTAAATTAAATTTACGCCATAATTAAAGAGTATTGTGCTTTTTACGTGACTCTGTAGAGTCATTGGGTTATTTTGAAGCAGGAGTTGTGAAGAATATGCAATGCCTTCGCCGGGACACGAACTTGGACCTCCCGAGACGCGCCAAGTGTGCTACCGTTACACCATGAGGGCATGTTGGAAGGAGAGAGCAAATACCTGCATACTACCCCATTTAAAGGGCGACTGGGAATTAGGGGATCCATTCGCCAAGTCCTGGTGGTAACGAATAATTCTCCATCCCTTTTTAGTTCGGGCAGCATTTGTAGGAACTTTCGATCATTTTTGAAACACAAGAAGGGAAAAATGTGAAGTGCCCTCGTCGGGAGTCGATCCTGGACCTCTCGAAACACGCGTTGAGTGTGCTACCGTTGCATGCTAGGAGGAGAGAGTAAATACCTAAGAACTGTTCGGGAATCATGGCAATCTACATCTTCTAATTTTAGAAACTTCCCCAGTGGCCGAGCATTTAAGACCGCTGAAAATTGGTAATTCGTCTCTGCTTCCAACCTAAGCGAAGGACATGAGTGAGTTTTCCCATGTGTAACGTGAACACGAACCAGTTTGTTATAGGAAACTGGTTCGAAAAGTCCTCCACAAAGGCATCCTTTCTCCCGGATTGACAGCCGTCGTTTGCTTTAAAATATTCAAATAATCTAACCTAAACTATCCTATCCTAAACATGCCTTCGAGTAGAATTATAAGGTATTTCTCCCGCCTTCTTCGCATGTCTTCGTGGTGTAGTGGTTAGCAAGTTCGGCGCGGGTTCGAGAGGTCCGTGGTTCGAATCCTGGCGAGGGCATTCCTCATTTTTCATCTCTTCTGCTTCGAAATAACCTAATGTCTCTACAAAATGTTCTAAAGAAAACCCAGTTTTGCATATTTTATGAATATAAGAATCTGCGAGAACGTTGTCTGCTCATTCCATCAGGATTCTCCTTCAGATGGCAACATTGAAAACTGCTGGCAATAGAAAAATAAATACTATTTTTTATTACACATTTGCAAAGATGGTATTTTGTAGACCTCATAAACAGAAGCATTGAGAAACCAGATTAAATTAAAATTACTCCAAATGATGAAGGTTCCTCTCTTTAACATTTAATTAGATCTGAACTAATGACTCTTAGTAAAAAATTAGAAAAATATCAAACTTAATCAAAGACTTAAACTATCAAAATAATAATGTTGCTTTGACCATTCTCACTAGCCGGACAATGGTCAGCACAATCCTTGCCACGACATTCATCGTGGCAAGGATTCATATGCGTCTGTCATTTCAAGAGCCTTGAAGCATTATATGAGAGTGAGCGCGACTTCAACTCAGTTCCAACCCCCCCAGGGAGCAGCCGGAGGGGGGTTGAGGGGTGGTCTTGAATATGATGATAGGCTGATGATAGACTTCGTGCTTGAGTCTACTATTAGCCTCTCCAGAGGACTTTCGGCTCGCCGCATATTTAGAATGCCCCATGACGCACAGACACTATACATTTATAAACATCCATATCTTCTCTGGGATTCGAACCCGGACCCGAGTCAGAGGCACTAAGCACTATACGGATAGCAGGCAAAATAATAATACTAACTGTAATAATAAAGATAAATTACAAATAAATATATTTTTTTAAAATTAAGTAGTGAAATGTTTCCAGTTTTACTTAACGTTTTAACCTCAGTTATAGAATCCATACCTGTAGTAACTTAAATTTTTAATAAAAATCCTGCTGATAAAATAGTTTATTACATGTTTCCCCAAATGTTATTTTTCTTATCTCACAGATGGGGTCGGGATGATTAATACCAATATTCTTCGCAAGAACATGGAGAGAATTTCACTTGAGGAGTAAAAAATGAATAAGAATATAAATAAAGAAGCACGCTAAAGGAAATAAAATAGAAGATAGGAGAGAAAAGTCGTTAGGAGGCGTTAAATTACCTTCCCAATGGAAGTTTTTTTAAGGGTGTTTTTTTCTTAGCAATTTTTTCCCTTCATCGGAATGCTCTTAACTTCAACCGTGAAACAAGTGACGGTGTTGGACAGGAAACTGGAGTAGCTCTGTTGACTGATTTCTCTATTTAAGAAATGGCAATTTCATTATACGAGGAATTTTTTGTGCCATTCTCAAAAACGAGGCTCTCCGCGCGAAGAGGCTGGCTGCATGTGCGTTTTCGTGGTTTTCTGAGTATACGAGCCAGATTCCTTTAGAAAGTTCTCCACGATGGCATTCCTCTCTTTAGGGAGATAGCCCCTGTATGCTTCGCCATAATCCAATAAACCAATCAATGTTTGCTTACATTTTCGGGTCGGGTCGGGTCGCGTTATTTGACTAAGGTAGGGATGCCTTCATGGAGCGCTTTAAAGGAAACTGGGTCGTATCCACGTTACACATAGGGAAAATGATAAAAACCAACCACGCAGTCAGCCAGTTCGCTTAGATGCTATTCCAGGTCAAACTACTAGCGTTCAGCAACTTTAGCGCTCGGCCGCTGGTTCATGATTAGCAGGTTGGATTAAATGTTTGTATCTTTCGAATACTACTTCGAACATCTTTTTGTATCTTTCGAATTTCTACAACATATATATGTTCTACTATAGTTGTAGAAACGAAAAGAAATAAACACATGATGTTCTGAAAGTTTCGCGCTTTTGGAGGAGTCCAAATGTAATAAAAATTCAAAAATATTTAAACGTTAATAGCTTCATCTAACAATAATATCAGAAACAATAATTTAAATTTATGCCTATTAAAAAACTGTTTTTTAAATTTGACTAACACAACCAAAATATGATTATTGTTATTTTATTAAAAATATTTGTTATTGTGACATAATCCCGCCCTCCTTCCAAATTCTAAAAGCTTTTAGATTTTATATTACATCCAAAAGGGTGTTTTTTTCTTTTACAGACACATACACATTTCGAGGGCATTTAAGTTAAAAACATAAAGGCCACATAGAGTTAAACATAGTTTAAAAGTAGTTACATAGAGTTAAAAACATTTAAAAACAACGTATCTTTAAAATTTCCGATAGACTGACTCGCATACTAGAGATAAAAGTGTTTTATTCCCAACGGTGTTGCTATTGCTCGCTTTGAAATTGTCGAGTTTTTTTTTAATTAAAAATTCGTTAAATGTTTACAAAATATGAAATAGACGATAAAACAGATTCCAAATTCCGGCTTCCAGGTGCTCATGTTGGGATGGAGGACTACGTAATTCAAAATTTGATGACTCTAGGTATGGTCGTTTGTTCACAACGCGAGAAACATACATATATTCATGTAGATGCTTCATTATTTAGTTTCTTTAAGTATAATACAGGGCGATAATATTTAGTGGCGAAAATTCGGAAAGTGTTTCGGACATTTAAAGTGATTCAACACAAAATGTTGTTTTGAGAGTAATGGTGGTTCTGCGACTAACGACCATTTGGATTAAAATATTGTTTATCGGAATGTAAGTTTGACAGATGGATTTAAAACATCTGAAATTCATCGAAAGGTTTAAACAATTATAAATATTTATTTCATTTATTAAAACTGTTTCGTTAGTTTCGATTCTGTTTTTCTCTCAGTCAACTTTATTCGATTACTACAAAAAATGGTGATCTGGACGTAACTTTTACCTCTGTTTAAGGAAAAGAATTTGGCCGAATAAAGAAATTAGTTGAGCTCGGAAACATGAAACAAAACCTAATATTGCAAAAATTAAGATCCCTTGCTAGAAGTGGTATATCAGAAAAAATGTTTGAAACCTTGTGGCTTGAAAAATTACCACAAACGATTAAAAACATACTGTTAGTGAGCGAAGAAGATATTTCAAAACTTCCTATAATGGCAGATAAAATCAACATTACGAATGCACGTACAGAAGAAATATTTGGCATTCGTAAACTCAATGAAGCAACTGTCCAAATCAGGAAAACACCTCATGATGAATTGTTGAACTGAATTTAAAATTAAGTACTGAAACAAATTGCTGATCATGAGCGAAATACCTCGCTCACGCTCACATAGTCAATCCAACGTATCCTGCGATGCTAACTGAATATTGCTATTTTCATTTTAAATTTGGGATTTAATACAAGCCCCCCCCCCAAAATGCCAATAGCCACATTTGGCAAAGCAACCGAGGGTTATCTACCAATTGCAAAGGATACTTTCCTGAAGGACTTTCTAAGCGAAACCTTTTCGTATATATGTCACGCATACGCAGCCAGCTCATTCGCCAAGATTTAGAACTCTCGCCGAACTACCAGTGTTCAGAGAATTTACCACTCGGCCGCTAGACGGCGAAAAAGAAGCCCACCAGTGACCAAGTGGTAAAAGCCGCTGAATACTCGCATTCGGTTTGGCTTTCGAATTCTGGAGAACGAGCATGGGCGTTTTCGTGTTTTCCCCATGAATAACGTGGATACGAGACAGTGTCCCTTAAATAGTTCTGCACGAAGCATCTCTCCGTTTGTATGTACGGCAATAGTTAACCCAGGCATGTACGTAATATACACGCATACATTTGAGAAAAATGTACTTAGATTTGAAAGCTATAGATAACTGTCATTTTGTGGCTAGTGTTCACCTCAATTATATTTTCGTCTAAAAGAGATGTTAGCTTCGAATGGGATATTAGTTTTGAACGAAATTTTGCTTTGAGTCACTATAAACGGTGTATAACTTTGCAAATTGTTGCCACCAAATACTACTGCCCTTTATTTTCTTTAATGAAATTAAATGATAAAGAATCTGCATGAATGTATGCATTTTTTCTTGCATTGCAAAAAACAACGGTATCTATAGTCATCAAATTTTGAATAACGTAACCCTCCACCCGAATATTGGGCACCGAATTTGGAATTTTTTGATTGTCTGTTTCATATTTTATAAAACTTTAACGAATTATTGATTAACAAACTCAACAATTTCAATGCCAGCAGTGGCAACACTGCATGCAAAAAAAAAAAAAAAAAAAACAAAAAAAAAAAAAAAAACCACCGGAAATTCCTAAGATATAGTGTTTTTAAATATTTTGTCGTTAAATCTAATTTTATATAGCGTAAGCGCCAAGAACGTGATATTTAATAAATAAAGTAAACACACAAAATGTTAATAATAAAAAGACAAAAAAAGAACGTTTTCTAAAGCCATTTTAGTAAGAAAACTGAACATTGATAGGTTTCACGGTACAGGCGCTGGCTCCAGGTAAACGGCCAGACCAGCTAAATAGTTCGATCAGGGGTTAGTGTTAAGTGTTCGATCAGGGGTAGGGCCATCGCCTGGGCTGACGGCCCTACCCCTGATCGTTCACTTGTGTATCTTATAATGTTGGCAAAAGAGGAGTTAAAAATAATGATTTAAGAATTCAGTGATGGTTGAATTTTTGAATAAGATACATAAAAGTTTTCAATAAACATAATCAGCGAGTGAAACCAAGCCGAAATGTGAAAATGCCAAATCATCTGTCAAGTTGATGACATGAAATATTAGAGAACTTGTTAAATACATAAAGGATATTACAAGCACTTGGTGAATTATTAGTTATGTAAGTGACTCATTGAATTACAATATGTCACTGGTAATAGTAATTTAAAAAGGGAACACTAGAAATTTAATGAAAAATTTGTGGTAACCTAAGAGGGGAGCCATGAGTCAGCCGATAGGTAGAATAAATTTTAGAGTAAGCATAACATATAAGTGAAAGCTTGTTGTTGTTGTTACTGTTGTTGTTGCTGTTGTTGTTGCTGTGAGTTAATACACTAATCATCTCATCATAAGATATGGTATTTAAGCATTTAGATTTTACTCATTAGCAGTGTTTTGCTTAAATAATTCTTCAAATTAAGTGAATAACAGAAAGAGCTTGTCTATTGAATTCTCTGTTGATTGTACTATTTCAGGTACAGTGGCACAAACAATTAAGGATACACCTTACTTGATAAATTCAACTTTCAATCGAAATAACACATTAACTAGAAATGCAAACGTACTTTTATTCTTAGACATAACAAACGGTTTAATTAGCAGTAAAAATAAAGAAAAATCAACGACAAAATTCTAAAATAAAAATTTTCAGAGGCATTTCAAATACACACAAGCAGAGTTTTACCTCAAAAAATTGACGATACACCAATGAAATTTTTGTTTAACTACCACTAGATTTTTTTTTCTGCTTGCTACTGTCATAAACTAAGTTTGGGCAATTTTATAGTAAAATTTTTCGACTGTTATTTTTGTCTTTTGAAGTTGGTTATGTGAATTTAAAGTCGCAATTTTAAATGGAAAATGGCTCCTCGGAGAGAGACCAGTATCGATGTAAGAAAATTTATATTAAGGTTATTTAAGAAAGGAAAATCTTATCGTGAAATAGCTGAAATTGTCGGTAGAAGCCACTAGTGTGTACAGAAAAACATTCGAAGATTTAAAAGCGATGGATTAATTGAAAATAAAAGTGGAAGAGGAAGGAAAAGTATTCTGAGTGATGTAGCCAAAAGGAAAATTTCGAAAGATATCAAGATTATTCCTAAACTAAGTGCAGTCAAATTAGCTGCAGAAACTCCTCGAATAATGTGCAGAAGTGTAAGTGCTGAAACTGTGAGAAATGTGATTAGGTATGCTGGATATAGCAGTCGAGTAGCTAGAAAGAAACCGTTTATAAGCTTACAAAATCAGAAAAGCGTTTGGAGTTTGCGAAAACTCATCAGTTGAAGACAGATAACTTTTGGAAGAAAGTTATATTTAGTGATGAAAGTAAATTCAACAGTTTTGGAAGTGATGGTCGTCGCACCATTTGGAGAAGGCCGAACACCGCTTTGGATCCAAAAAATTTACATCCTTCAGTTAAACATGGTGGTGGCTCGGTCATGGTTTGGGGTTGTATGGCTTCAAATGGAGTAGGAAATTTAGTTTTTATAGCTGGCATAATGGATCATAAGCGTTATATATATATACTCCACAACGATCTTAAAGAAAGTGCAAAAAAATTGGGTTTAGATGGAAATTTTATATTCCAACACGACAACGACCCCAAACACACGGCACATAATGTCAAAATGCGGTGTCTTTTTCATTGTAAACAGCAGTTGAAAACACCACCACAGTCCCCTGACATCAATGTCGTAGAAAATTTGCGGGCCACACTCGAAACAGCGGTCCAGAAACACCAATTAGGGACAAAGCCCATTTAAAGCAAGTGTTACAAGAAGAATAGGATAAAATATCTCCAGATACCACCAAGAATTGGTCGAATCGGTACCAAGACGTTTGGAGGACATTATAAAAGCCAAAGGGCATGCAACCAAATATTGACACCGTCTTTGTATGTGATATATCACAAAAATTTCATTGGTGTATCCTTAATTTTTTGAGGTAAAGTTCTGCCTACGTGTATTTCAAATACTAGTGAAATTTTTAATTTTAGATATTTTTTTGTTGATTTTCCTTATTTTTACTGTAAATTAACCCTTTTGTTACGTGTGAAAATAAAAACACGTTTTCTCTTCTAGCTAATGTGTTATTTCTATTGAAAGTTCAATTTATCAAGTGAAAGTAAGGTGTATCCTCAATTGTTTGAGCCACTGTAGCTTAGAAGTGATTTTCTGAATGATTTTGGCAAGCGAACAAATTGCCTATTTCTTGTATGAGTTTAAAGACTTCGCCGAGGGAACCTAAGCTAAGGTTACTGGTGATACAGTCAAGTACCGAAAATCCGCCGACCTGAAATCCGCCAACTCCTGAAATCCGCATTGCCTCTCAAAATATAAATATTGAATTTATAGGTTTCAAAAACCGCAGAATGGAGAATGAAATACCAAAGAAAAAATATTTATCCAATAATGACGACATAATTACCGAATAATAATGATTCTGTGTTAGTGGCAGAAAAAAAAATCTTACCCCAGAAGAGGTTTTTAGTATGGATGATGTGTTCAGATGAGGCAACACCGGCATATCAGATAACCGATGATGAAATCATTGGCTCTGTTTTGAACTCGCCACAGCAAGAAAACGATTCCGACACAGATAATGAATTTGATAGGGAGTGAGAAAATATCTTTTAATGAAGGTTTGGAACATGATGAAAAATAGCTAAAATATTTAGAACAACAGAGCTGTGTCACAGACCAAGAGATTATGACCCTGTAAAATTTACAAAAAAAACTTACTCTGGAGTACCTGAAGTTTTAAAACAAACATCTATCCAAAAAATGTTTGAAACAAGTAAAAAAAAAATTTTTTTATGCTTTATTATTATCTCTTTTTTTACACGTTTCTATTCTACATGTCCTTAATGCTTTGAAATATTTCTGTAATCACTAATATAAATGTAATAAATATATATATATATATATGTAATAATTTAATGCATATAATAAAATAATGTAATAATGTATATTATTGTACATAATTTAAGTAAATGTACCTAATATGTCTTATTTATTTCTCACTTTTTAGTCGAATATTATGATTTGGCTTTCCTGACCTGAAATCCGCAAAATCCTAAAATCCACACAACCTCTGTTCCCAAGCATTGCGGATTTCTGGACTTCTACTGTATTACTGTTAGCATCAGTGTTACTTAGTTTGGCTGAGCCTTTATTGATCCTATTTTCAGGTTGGGTGACATCTGCATATGATAACACATTATCGCTTTGAGACTTAAATGCAGTTGGTTTGGCAGTAATGTTTGCATTAGAATTAATGTTGGTTTTGCTAATTTTGGGGAACTTAGGGCAACCCCTAAAATTGGCGGCGCGTCCTACTTCTTGACAGTTGCAGCCATTGACAACCTCAAGCCTTTTGGCAGTGTATTCAAAGGTTTTATGTGCACCAGCACATTTAACACAGCGAGATTGCAATTTACAGTTTTCAGAATTGTGGTGAATGTGTTGATAATTATAGCATTGTACGACAGTCCCGTTAATTTTGTATTCAACGAATTCAACGTAAAAGAGTAAGAGATTTTTTATATCGTAGATCTTTCCTACTCCTGGGGTATTTTCTAACTGTATTTGGTAGAGAAGCATGGTAACCTTGGTCAAAGAACCTCTATATAAAGAAGGAAAGGCTCCGTAGACGTAATGTAAACCACTTTGTCTGCAACGCCGCTACAAAGAAAAGGGAACATTCGCCAAGGGATTTGGCGACGGAATCTGTTGGCGAGAATTTGCCCTCTGTGATGTGCCGGTTCTTTGGTACCTAGCCGACATTTTCCCCCTCCGCGACGTGTATGGGAAATTGAGGAACGCGGGTTAAGACAAAGCCGCCTGAAATAGGCATCAGGGGGTCATATCTTCAGGGGGTTTTGGTTAAGATGAATCGTTCTTTGACTTGTCGCGATAATTTAAACTCGGAAATGATGAAATATTAGGTGAAGTTTCACTTTCACTGGCTGTTGAACTTCCATTGTCCATATCGCTACTTGAAACCAAAGAACCTATTCTTTGTTTAAACTCTTGCTAAATGTAACGGTCGAACCTGTCCAAACCAACTTCGACATTCAGCTTCGAGCTTTGGCACTTTTTGGCGACAGATATTTCACGCATGCGCAGTTGTTTCCCTTTTCGTTGGAAGGGAGCCACTTCTGTTTCTGCGAAGTTTTGGTTTTAAATCTGTGCATTTGCGTAATTTTCCTAACTTTGAATCCCATATTACTGAGCTCTTGCTTAATATCGTCTACAGGACAGTCAATAAGAAAACCTCTAACTACTACTTTAATTGGTCGGTCATACTTTTTGGTAATGAGGTAATAATCAATTTTCCTTCTGTCCAGATAATTTGTTATGCCTCTATGGCCATCTTCTGTTTTAGGGAAGATTTTCAAAAAATCCCCTCACACCTTGCCCGCGAAATTTAAACCCGTATCTTGCACCCTAATTTTCATTTAGTCTGAGTATTGAATTTATGGTTTGGTTATTATAGGCTTCCTTTTAGGGGCGACATTAGCAATTTCAACATTTATTTTCGTTGCTGTCCGAACATTAGCAATTTCAACAACATGTTACTTTCGTTGCTGTCTGAAACATCCTTGGGTAATTCGTCAAATTTATTACTGAAGGGAATGTCAACATTGCTCTTCTTCATCAATTTAGCTGGTCTGGCCGTTTTTTACGTCGAAGTAAAGCCATCAGCATCTGTGCTTTGTTTGACTGGTCGTTTACTCGATTTTTTTTATGGCCGTTTAGGCTGAGAAATCATAACCTGAGAGTTATTGTCAGAATTATTTACATTAGGGGTATGGGTATCTTGCACAATCATATTACAATCAGTATCATTCTTTACGTGGTTGGGGGGTATCATTAACATTACAAATAACACTAGAATTTCCATTAACATTATATTCATTATGTAATTTACGAAGCAGAGTACCATAATTAAGTTTAGCAATTTCAGGATGTAATTCACCAAATGCTTTGCACTTACGTTGAAATAACGTCAAAAGTCCGTCACAAATAGTTCTAGTTTTCAGGTGTGATTTCATGCCAGGCAACAGTTCTTCCGGTGGAAACCGAGCGAGTGCAGAATCAATGTTACGGGCTTCACTAAGAATTATATCCACATAACGTCGAATTTTGGTATAATCCCTGAGGTCATTTCCCGCCATCGTAATTTCACAAAAAATAATCCAACGGAAGCACTTCGAAGTTCATCACAGTTCGAAATAAACTCGTCAATAATTATCTCACATACAAATAGTCCAGATGTATAACGATAAAACAAGAGAGTGAAATTGCGCTTTAGCCCACTGCTTGGCGATGTTTTGAAAATCGCCAATTCGGCGCGTTTCTGCGAAACGTCTTTGCAATTGCAACCTTCCCGACACGCTCCGCGAAAACCTATTGTAAACAAAACATAAAATTCTAAAGCATAAATTAGTATGGAAACTGTTGCCACAAAAAGATAATAAAATAATATGCAAAACGAACATTATGAGCATTAAAATATTTGTCAGTTAGGTTTAAATTAATTATTTACATTTTATGTTGTAATACTTACACATTTTATGCCGTTACATAACCTTCCCGACACGCTCCGCGAAAACGTAACCAAAATTGCATCGAAGAAAGAAGGAATTTTTTTTAAAGGGGCATTAAAATTACAAACGATACCATGTACACACCGTTCCGTTTTAACTTTAAAAAAAAAACATCTGCGAATTGCACAATGTAGGCAACGCACAAACAGTCAGCCATGTTGGCAGATATACGGAGTTACCCAATTTGGCGCTTTTATTGCTCATTCAAAAACAATCGCCGCCAAACAGTGGGCTAAAGCGCATTCCAACCCGAAATGAGAAAATCATGGCCGAAAAATATTAACTGATTCTGAACATTGGTAGGATGAACGGAGAAAAGACTGAAAAAAGGACAAAAATGTGTGCCAACGCTTAACGCTGCATCAGGAATTTCTGACGTACACTGCTATGTTGCTTTTAAAATCTTTGTAATTTTGCTGTTGAATTGTACAGGGCGTAAGTGATCAGAAAATAATGTTTAATAATAAAGACAAAGAATAAAATTGGTGGTTGAGCGTAACAGAAGACTGGTACACTGCGAGTCCAGCGGGAGCGTAAAAAACCTTAGCAAACCGTTTTGAGCAATCGTTAAAATCTGAAACATTTCAGATTTTTTTTTTTCGTAATGAACCGTAATTGGATTACGAAGCTTATCTGTTTGCGCGAAAGAAACCGTCGGATTTCTTCAGTATGATGGTTCGCCTGGTAACAGAAACTTCGAAGTTCGCTTTCATGAATATGTACATTGCGAAAAAAAAGGGGGGGAGGCAGTTCTATTTCTCGCGTACTACTGGGCCGATTGACGAAATTCAACTTGCGATTCTCATGTCTCGAAAGCGCGACTTAGGATATATATTAGATTTATATAGAGCATTATTCTAACATAGGTATTTTGACACAAAATCGGACTCTTTTTGAAATAACATACCACTTTTTTTTACATATTTCAATTCTATAACGTAAATTATGACAGGCTGCCAAGTTTTGTAAAAATCGCACGAGTCCTTTTTAAAATATTAGCTTTCAAAATTTTAACTCCACAACGTTAATTGAATTTGGTATATATCTATTAATATCTCTTTTTTTTATTAAACTTACCGGATTCCTTCTTTTAGAATTCGAAATTTAGGTTCATCCCAAATAAAATTCACCCATGTTTTATGATTTATTTTTTAAATTTGTGTTTTTAAATAATTTTTATAAATTTTTCGAAAAAAAATTGAATTATAACCTATAACATTTTTACGATCATCTTAAAGAGGATGTATTTCCAGGCATACCTGCAAAAAATTAGAGCCTTTTTATTGAAAAGTTTTGAAGACATACGTGAATTTATATATTGGCGCGTTTTGAAATTTGGCATATTTGTTGAAAGCGATAACAACGAAAATGTGGTTTATGCACTTTGTTAAAATTATTTGAAAGAAGGAATGATGTGACTTTTTTTCCGCTCATGCACAACGAAAAAAGGTAGATGATGTGATTTTTCCCCTCTCCTGCACAATGACAGGGATAGGAAAATAGGTTACCATGTATTAAGAAGTTTGCCAAGTGAACTATTCTTGGCGCAAACTGAAAAAAATTCGCCAAATTAAGTTTTTGAATTTCTCTGTAAATTTCGCACCAAATTTTACGAAATTTAATATTTACGCATAATTTGAGTCGTAGAATATGGAAAAAAATTGGTATATTACTTCAGAAAAAGACTCATTTTGTGTCAAAATACCTATGTTAGAACAATGCTATATTTATATATCTAATATATATATCCTAAGTCGCGCTTTCCAGACATGAAAAATGCAATTTGAATTTCGTCAATCGGCCCAGTAGAACGGGAGATATAGAAGTGTCCTTTTTATTTTGCAGTGTACTTAAAAAAATAACAGAACTTTAACATTAAAATTTATTGTTTCATATAAAAATGCTTCTTTTTTAAATGTTACAAATGAAGATGATGTTAGGTTAAGTTATTCAATTATGGCAAAGCACACGAGGGCTATCTGCCTAAAGGATGCCTTTCGTGGAGGACTTTCTAAGGGAAGCTGGCTCGTATACATGTTACACATGGGGAAAACCAGGAAAACGCCCATGCAGCCAGCCTGTTCGCGGGATTCGAAACTCGGACCGAACTACCAGCGTTCAGCGTCTTTACCGCTCGGCCGCTGATGGGCCAATGAAGAAGAGGATGACAACGGCCGTACCTACGCCAAATATATATTTTGCGTGTGACTTTTCTAGGGATGTGCGTGTAATCACAAAATGCTAAATAAAGCTTCAAAGAAGCATATCAAATGATTTCATCTTGTTTATATCAGAAGTCATCATTTTTGTTATGTTATTGAATTTAATATAGCTCTAGAAGTATATTTTGCTTTTAAGGATTTTATATATGCCTAGATTTTAATATATTAGTCACTTCAGATCCTAAGCAAATTGTTGTTTACGACAAAGGGTTCTGTTAAATTCCTTTTTTCCCCCCTGCAAAAACTAATTTTTAGGAAGAACGAATAAAATGTTCTCTTCTTTCTCATAGCTTCAAGTTTCATTGTTAAAACTCAAGTAATAGAAAACGCTTGTTTACAATCCGAAAAGGAAATTTATTTTTCCATCCAGTGTTTTTTAAAGTGTTACAATAATTGGATTCTGGAATTTTATTTAGCTACATTTTGTAAGATGAATTTCATACAAAAAAAGCAGTAAAAATACTTAAAAAATGAAGACAATTAATGTTGAGCAATATGTTGCTGGATTTAAATAGAATTTAAGGTTATTTATTTCGAAATAATCCTTCTAAAGCGATTCTGAATTTGTTTTGAGAGCTGTGTATTTTTGCCAAATTCGACGAAAACATTGCACCAAAAATACCGCTCTGTTAAAACTTCATAAATTTCATTTATTCTAGAGCAAAAAATTTTTGAATTTAATAAAAAATGAAACACCATACAAACATCTTTTATGTTATTAGACAGTTTTATAACTCTTAAAACAGAATACAGGTTTACGTATTATTTGCACTGAAATAAAGAATTCAAATTCATAAACATAAATACTTTTATTTTTTAAGGATAAAAATAAAAATGTTAGGATTTATTAAATAATAATAGGATTTTTTAAAGTTTATTCTAAACTTGCTCTCAAACTCTTCTTTAGAACTTCCGGTCGATAGTCTATTATAGAGGGGGGAGGAAATGTCTGTATCATGAAGGTTAGAAAGGAAGGAGGGGCCAACGCCACACTACAAGTGAAGCGCTGCTCGGAAGCTTCGGTCTCCAGATAAGATTACATTCATAAGCTTCCTTGACAGTGCTTCGATAGTATTTCGACAAACGATAGTTCCATACAAATCGAAAAACGGGACATTTCCGCATAAAATAAACATTGATTGTGTTATGGATATAATAGCAGTTTTATAGTTTAAAGACATTTCCGCAAAAATCACATCTTGGTTATTTACCGATAACTAACAACAACGATTTTGATTATGAATTCGTTTTATAAAATTCTAACCTGTTGAACTACAAAAATATAGATTTTAACAAAAATGTTATGCTTAAAGAATGAAAAATACCTTACAATACCTTTAAAATTGTATACGTCTTTCGATACTTGATAGAGAATTCGCTACTTTTATTTCATGTTCCTAACGCCGAAGTGTTTTAAATAAATTTTTTTTGTCATCCACATATTATTGTAACATATACTTTTTAAAAATTTTTAGATCAGAGGCTTTATAGTTGCGTATTTAAAACTCATCATTTTATTTTTTATATAACTGAAAAATAATCACAAAATGTATCCTAAAACGTGTTTTAAGTCAAAAGTTTGAAACTTGATGGCTAAATGTAAATATAAAATTATGCGTGTTAAATTATTTCTAATTAGGCACAAAGGTCAGGATAAGTTTTTATTAAATAGAGTAAGGTATGCAAGGGCCTAAAGGAAGAGATGCCGTCGTGGAGGAATTTCGAAGAAAAACTGACCTTTGAGTGGGTATTAAAAATAATACATGTAATTTTCATTCAAATTATATTTATGCATATTTCGGCTAGACTGCAGATTACGGGCCAATCGCCAAATGAAGCGAAATCGCGCCAAATCTGGTAACCTCTTGGTGTTATGCAAATCGTTAGGATTTAAGGTTACAGTTTATAGCATTCAAGCGGGCTTTTTGAATTTTTGTCATTTCACTGTGCAGTAAATTGTGTGAGCAAAATGGCTATAAAAATATAAATTACGTAGTTAAAATAATTTAACCACTTTTTTTCACACTCATGTTTCAATACATCGAAATTTTGAATTTTATCTTTTTTTTTCTTCCGCATTTTTTTTTAAAGTTTTAGATTAAATATGAATCAATGCTTTCTGACTATTTATTGCTCATTTACTGTTTATTACAATTTCTTAAATTTCGTGCTAAAACGTTTTACTGAATTTAGTTACTGTCTTAAAAATGGTATATATTATGAAAAGTTTTAATATTGTTGATGCCATAAAATACATAGTTATTAACTTTCAAATACTTTATCGTTGTTTTTCTTGAACTTCTGTTTTAGATATTTTTGCATGTTTACAGGATTCGTTCAAGTTCGCAGCCATCTAATATGGCGAGTTAGTGATTTTCTAAAACGTGCGAAAATAACCGATTTGGCGACTTTTCGAAAATGCGCCAAACTGGCCCGTAATATTCAGTTTTACCCAGATTTCTTTTGTGAAAATTTCGGGTATATGCTAAATTATTGTAAATTACTTTACTCGAAAAATAAAGTGAAGACACGGAAATTAAAAATTTGCACATGCCGAAATTGAAAAATAGGAAATATGTATGGGTATTTATGCATATGCTTCCAAACAGCATGTATCCGTCTTTAACAAAATACGTAAATATTTATTAAATTATTTATAAATGTATTTGGAAATGAAGCATTTATTCATTCATAAACTCCGGTAAAAATTACTGTGAAGAAATCTAATTATTAAATGTATCTAAATTTATAATGATTATGAATATTATCTAAATATACAATAACCTTAACGTTGAATTGTAAACATAAATTGAAATCCTGTTGATAATACGTTTATAAAACTATTTAAGCAAGAACTGTTCGTACTGGAAAGCAAGCTGTTAAAAGGTATTGTGAAGTAAATTCTATGAGATGCGTACTTAAAGGGAGTAATAAAGAAGAGTTTTAGAATATGCATTGTTGAAATTAAGGGTTAAAAAAATCTGATAAGTATAATTCAAAGAACTATTCCTATACATTTCATATTATTGTTGCGAAAAATTCGGTGATTGCGCCTGTATGTAAACTTTCCGGCATAGCACTAGGGTTGCCATTAAATTGTGTATGATAGGGTTGCCAGATTGGCGACTTTATCGCCCATTTGGTCTATCGCCCATTTGGCGACCAAATGGGCGATATCCCATGGTCCAATCGGGAAGCTTCTAGAATAACTTCCTGTCGAGATATTTCTCGAAACCTGTGGAACCTAAGGAAAAGCTATATAAACCCTTGCGTTTCTGAGAGCCGGCAGATTGTGAGAATTATTGTGAGAATTATTGCGAGAGTGTGAGAATTGTGAGCATTGTGAGAGTAGCTGCTTACTGTGAGTGCTAAGCCACGCGAGAGTTTTGTGAACGGAAAGCGATCGAGATAGTGCTTTGCCGTGAAGCTACTTTTACAGTATAGCTTGACAGTGTATTGGTGATTGTTCCACGGTGTTTACTATAAGTTTAGTGTTGCCGTGAAGCTACCTTTACAGTTACAGTCTGAAGCTGTGTTGCTGATTGTTTCAGCGTATTTATTGTAGATTTTCGACGCTTTTAAAGGTAATTTTGGAACTGTGCTGTAAATAGTGATTCTTGTAAATAAATTGTGCTTTTTATTGTTCTGCATCGTGTTTTCATCGAATACTCTCAAATCCACGAACCCGTAAAACGCAACAATATAATAACTCAGTTACAAATTTTAAATAATATTAAAAAATCCTTTTTATATTCCCTTTCAGAAATATCAGAGAACGTTAAGTACATGGAAATGGGCACCCATATTTAACGTAGTTTCGTTAAAATAAGAGGTGCTATATTTTGAAGTGCACCGAACAGAGCATTAATTATAAATTGACTTGGATTTTTCGATTTAAAAAATGCCTCAGACGCTAAAAAATCATGTCCTATTTGAGAAAGTATTTTAGAAAGAAGCTCTATAAATAGAAAAGAAATAACGCGTAATTTTAATATTAATAATACAATAAACTTTGATCTTAATTTTTGTAATCCTTAACCGAATAAAATCGAATTACCTTAATTTTTTTTTCTAACGTAACTAACGAAAACTTGTGAAAATATTTCATTCAAATTAAACCGTTCTGAGCAAATTGTTATGCGAAAAGCATAGCATTTAATTTTGTTCAGACTGAAATGCTGTTTAAAAATGTATTCTTTTCACATACTTAGGAATCTGAAATATTGTAAAAAAAGAAAATATGTATATTTATATGCATATTTACGAAGTAATTACAAAATATTTACATTCGATCGTGTCAAAACCCATTGATGTTAATGGTAAGTCACTGAATGTTTTGGTCACCACGAAGGGATCGTCAATGCTTCAAAGCAGTGTATGGGGAAAACTGGTTAGGCCTCTCCCCTTACTTCCTACCTCCATGGCCCGTATACTTGCACCTTAATGCAGTCATCAGGAACAACTGAAAACCCATTAGTTATTTAGACATCACATTACCGAGAACGTTTCCCAGGATGCACTGCAAAAAGAGACCGAATTACACCCGCGAGAAAAGGGAAGCTCCGCTCCAGTTTTAAAAGAAAACACTCCGGAGGATGGGTTCTACGGTCACCTGTCAGCTTCTCTAGAGGCCTTTCAGTGCTAGGATTCGAAACCGACATGGACCTTATGAGATTTACGATTGTTGTTGCTTTTTGATATAACGACAAACAAAAAATGAAAGAGAGTACAGAAAACTGTCAATTCCACTTATTATCAGAAATATATTTTATACCCAATTTTGGACTATGAAATAACTTCTGTTAGCCTGCAGTGCCATCAATCAGATGTACTTCGTCAAGACAAAGCAAGGAGCCTCCCGTCAAACTCCACTGCTCATTTCCTAGAAAACAATGGAACAAGGAATGTGTATCGAGGCCCTACCTTTCACTCATATCCCTAGTGAACCTCCTGATGCATCATCCATGACGTTGGCGTTTTTGGGCTTTTAAAAAGCGAATGTCCAAACGTCGACCTACAACCTTCCTTGGACTTTGGAAAGCTGTTTAACTCTTTAAGGGGCAGGAAAAGGCAATCACCTTTTTCAGCAAAACTCTTGTTTTATTTACTCTATCAGGTGTTACAATGAAATTATTTGCGGCAATTACACATATTTTGTCCAAGACGCATGAAACAAATAACCACTTCTGGTGGTTAGTGTGTTTCTGGTAGTTCAGTGACCTCAGGCCACAGAACACATCCCTGCAAATCAGTCTCTATGATACTCATGGAAACAGTTTTTTCTTTTCAGGCAGAGTGGAACTCTGCATGTGCCGCATTCCCACACTGTTCTTACAGGCTTTTTCTTGGTGCTGCAGAGTCCACATGGTCGTGATGCGGTCTTCGTTGGCTGATGAAGACGAATTCCTGCATCAACTATTTGCTTATGTTTCTTGATTGCCATCTAATGGGCTACAAGGGAATTTCAGAAACGGCCAATTTTGAAAACCACTCCCACAAGCAAGTAAGACGTTCAACAGAAAAGGTGGTTACTGTAGGTAACCACCGCCCTTCGAAGAGTTAAGACGAATGGAATAAAATATACTTATTCCGCTACTAAAAGAAGCTTTGTTGTCTTGGAAATTACAGTGCAGAAAGATAGCGAAGAAAAAGGCTTATCAAATGGAACATTTAAAACACAAAAATTTTAGGTAAAATACTTCTGTAAATAAAATTGTAGAAACATTAGGTATTTTTCAAGCAGGAATATTGAAAAATGAGCAACGCCTTCGCCGGGAATCGAATCACGGACCTCTCAGTTACTCGTCTAGCGTGCTGACCACTACACCACGAAGGCGGGAGAAAATACCTTATATACTCCCCTTTTTAAAGGGCGACTGGTGTTTTGGGGACCCAGTAGCCAAATTCCAGTGGCGGAGAATCATCATCTACCACCGTTTTGGTTCGGGCTCCAGTGTAGAAACTTTAGGTATTTTTAAAGCAGGAAGCGTAAAAAATGAGCATTGCCTTCGCCGGGAATCGAACCACGGACCTCTCGGTTACGCGTCGAGCGTGCTGACCACTACACCACGAAGGCATGCGAAGAAGGCGGGAGAAAATACCTTATAAAATAAAAATAGTCTAAAAAATGTGTGAACAGCCTTAGCAATATAAAGCTTTCTCAAGTTTCAATAAAATAAATAGAACATCGAACAGAATTTCGAAATCCAAAATAGTTGCACAAATTTAGAAACGTAAATGTAAACATTTGTTTTACAGAATAACTCGCTTGTATTAAATATTTATATTTTAATTTTCGATATTCCATACAAATCGCATTTTTTACAGAGATGATAGAAATTTTGACTTACTGCATTTTGCCTCGCAAATAAATAATCAAGGATAGATGGTTGAACAATAAAATCTTCAAAAATGGAATGGTTGCTCGAAGTTACTGCGTTTTTTATCTTTTATTTGCTAAGATATATATATATATATATATATATATATTGCTTTTATTTTCATTTTCATTTCGTGTCTCAACCGATTAAGTGCACACACCGTAACTGCAGTGGTTTTTATAATGGTCACACTAATGACTATTTAACGCTGAAAATTTCATCACGTGCCATTTAGCGATATGATTACTTAAATGGAGCAAACGGTCGGAGATGAAAGCTTTTCTTTTTCTTGGCGACTTAGCATTCTAACGATAATTGCATTTCTTTTTTTTGGCTCCAAGTTTTGGATAAACATAACTGATAACAAGTGTAATATTTGTATATATATGTGTATATGTTTTAAATGCACTTTAGTTTCTTTAATGCAAATAATTTTTCAATGTACATTGAAATATATTAAAATAGTCGTAATAAAGCGCTTTCCATAACATTTCTAAAAATAAAAATGGCTAATGTCCATGCCATTCAAAACTTCATTTTGGTATCAAGTTTCATAACGTTAAGCATATTTATATGGAATACAAATAAAGGCATTAATAAAAAAAATCTGAAAGGTTTCAGATTTAAATTACGACCAAAAGGGCGTTTTTTAACGTTTTGTGTGTTAGCTTTATTTATTAAATATCATGTTCTACGAAATGAAACCATAAAATTCTGTTCTACAGATGTTCAATATAGCAAAATAATTTTAAAATGAGCATACATTTACAATTTTCGATACACAGTCTCGAGCTCTGGAAATAAAAATGTTTTTTCTATACAATGTTGCCATTTCTTGTATTGAAATCGTTGAGTTTGTTAATCAAAAATTCGTTAAAGTTTTACAAAAAGGGAAGTAAATAGTAAAACAAATTCCAAATTTGGGCTTACAGTTGCCCATATTTGGGTGGAGGACTACGTTATTCAAAATGTGATGTCTCTAAGAACCGTTGTTTTTTCGCAGTGCGAGAAATATACGTACATTCATGCAGATATTTCCCTATTTAATGTCTTTAAATATAATTCAGGACTCTAATATTTGATAACGACAATTTGAAAAGTGTGTAAGATTTTAGTTAAACTAACAAAGTTTTATTTTAATTTAAATCTTTCTATCTATTCTCATTTCAACTTCCCGTTAGAATAAGCGCGCGTTTCAGCTTTATGCTAATTTGAAGTGGAGCCAAGTAGTATTTAAACGAAAGGTAGAAACCTTTCGGTGTAAGAGAGCTTTTAGTCTCAGAGCACGGTTACTCTTTTCAACGTTCGCCTGACTAGCTAGCATTTAAATTCTAAGCCGTAGCGCTTTTACGTGATTGCTTATTGAAGCAATTCTAAGTGCGTCAGTATTAGTTAAATCTTGATACGCACCATTTAGTTTAGATACCAGCCTCGCGTTATAGCTCTGTGAGCAACGACTATTTAATTTCGAATTAGTTTTAGTTTAAATTTCTTTGATTGTTCATTTTAGACCCAAGTGCGGTCTCTACTTTCTGTATCCCTCCCGAGTTGGAAAGTGGTTGTAAATAATTGTGCTTTAATAAAAGAGGATTTTAAATCCCTTTAAAGTGCAGTTCTTCTACCACTTAATCACAGTATTCTACCACAGAACATAACTGCATTCAGCTCCCTGTTCCAGATCAGGATTTAAGGAGATCACGAAGATGTTTGCCAAGAATATGCACCGAACACTCAGTGCTGACAAGTGAACCAACGCAAAATGCCAAAACGAAATTCATAGCTCTTTGGGCTAATAATGAATTTATTTTTATTAGCATGAAAAGAAATGGAAGAATGAGGTCATGTTTTAGTATATTCTTATTATGTTATTGCCTTTGACGTTCTTTTCGAGCCATAAAGCGTTTATGTGCGTTACCTTTATTTATTAAATATCACGTTCTTCGCACTTAAACTATGAAATTCAGTTCAAGAACAATATCGCAAAATAATTTCAAAATGAGCATATCTTTAGAATTTCCGATACACAGTCTCGCTCGTTGGTACTTTTTTCTGTACAAGGTTGCCATTGCTCGCTTTGAAATCCTTGAGTTTGTTAATCAAAAATTCATTAAAGTTTTACAAAATATAGAATTGATGAAAAAGAAATTGGAAATTCCTAATTTGGGCTTCCATATGCCTATATTTGGGTGGAAACGTTAAATATTCAAAATTTGATGGCTTTAGGTACCGTTGTTTTATAACAGTGCGAGAAGCAAATTGTCCATTATTATTTAATTTCATTAAATATAATGCAGGGCTGTAGTATTTGGTGGCAACAGTTTGAAAAGTGAACTTATATTTATAGTGGAACCAACACAAAATGCCAAGATGAAATTAATAGTCCTTCTGGACAAATTGCTCCTTTGGACTATTAAATAAGTTTTGTAAACAGAACTCATATAACAGAATATTTATTTTACAAAACAAAATATCTAATTAGAAATGTTACAAAAAATAAAGTAAACTAGCAGGCTGAAACTCAACAAAATTTGCAAGTTTTATATATCCCTGAAAAGCAATTGTATGAAAAGACATTAGTATGAAAGAATTTATTTAATTCTTTCGAAGCAAGAACCAATTTATAAATAATTTTTTGTTGCCGAACTAGGAAACAAAACGTTTTGACACAGCTTAATACGTATGATATCAAGATTTAAATCTAACATAACATAACAACATTGTGTCAATATTAATAAAAGAATTGAGGTGGCAATAGCATATCATGTCATATATACTAACCTAAAGCGAAAAATGCTACTAACAGCAGCTATTTATTTAAAATGCTAACAGTAACGACTAATTTTGACATAAGTGACGTCACATGCAATCGCGTGCTTTCTTCAACGTCAGAATATAACATAATAATAAAATGTTTAATACTTGGCAATGTTATTAGTCCAAAGGGGCTTTGTCCCTGAAGGACTATTGTTTTCGTTTTGCGATTTTGCGTCGCAAACATTAAAAGTCTGTATCACTTTTCAAACTGTTGCCACAAAATATTGCAGCCCTGTATTATATTTAAAGAAATTAAATAATGAAGAATGTGCATAAATGTACGTATGTTTCTCGCATTGTGATAAAACGACGGTACCTAGAGCCATCGAGTTTTGAATGCCGTCATCCTGCTGCAAATATAGGCATCTGGAACCCCAAATTTGAAATTTGAAATTTGTTTTATTATCGATTTCATATTTTGTAAAACTTTAACGAATTTTTGATGAACAAACTCGAGAATTTCAAAGCGGGCAGTGGCAACGTCGTACAGGAAAAAACATTTGTATGTGCAGCGCGTGAGACTGTGTGTAGGAAATTCTAAAGATATGCTCAGTTTAAAATTATTTTGCGATATTGTTCTTTAACTGAATTTTATGGTTTAAATACGAAGAACGTGATATTCAATAAATAAAGGTAACATACAAAATGTTTAAAAAACGCCCCTTTGGACGTAATTTAAAATCTGAAACCTTTCATATTTTTTATTTATTTCTATTTTATATTTTGTAAAAGTGACAAATTTTTTATTAACAAATTCTACGGTTTGTAAGCGAGCAGTTGCACCCCTTTTCGAAATAAAGCATTTTTATCACGAACGCGCGACACTGTTGCCATTCGGAAAAATGAGGGCTAAAATTAGTGTTTTCAGAGCTTTTTAATTAATATCTCGGCTGATTAAAGTCGTACGAAGATGAGAACACTAGAAATGGCTTTCCACGATTTTTCGGAATCGGGAATAATATATTTAATGTTTGGCAACGGTATTTTAATTTCATATTTTGTAAAGAAATTTTTTATTAAGAAACTTTACGATTTGAAAGCGCGCAGTGGCAACACTGCACGAAAGGAAGCGGATTTTTGTCTGCAGCGTGCAAGAGTGTTGCCATTCGGAGAATTGAAGGCGAAAATTTAGCGTTTTCAGAGTTTTTATTTAATATCTCTGCTAATTAAAGTCGTGATAAGATAAGAATAGTCGAAATGGCATCCCACGAATTTTTGGAACCCGTGAGCAGCTCCCTCGAATTCGTCTCCGACCGTTCCGAACAAGATAATGCCACAAACATACAAAGAAAGAAAGAGACAGACGCCCGCGGATTTTAGTATTGATGCAAAATGGAACACATAATATGAGTTAAATATTTAACATAGGCCCTTATCTAACCACTAAATATACATAATTTTAATATTAATTATCTTTATTACGTTTTATTATTTTTCTTTTTATAAATTATAATCAGCAATAATAATCAACATATAGAATTAAATAAATAATCTAATTAAATTTACAGCTCTCAATGAAGAAGATTTTTATATCGTACTAAATCAGAATCGCGTTTTAAGAATATAACACGGAAGAATATTTATAATTCGTTGCTAAATAAATGAAAAACCATTTAAAATCATTAAAATTATTGTAAACTACGAAAACAGGAAAAGATTGCATATCAAACCTTCGAACAACAAAATATTTCTTTTTAACTCCTTGTAAATTAAATCTAATCGTAGAAAATTAGAATCATATTTAATAAGTATGAACGGTATATTGTTTTTATGCTAAATTAATTAATTTCAATATTGTATCATTTAATAAATATGTTTCATTAGGAAAGTTCAAACGAAGTGCTTTTTTTATATAAACTGCAAAGAGTTTCAGTGCTATAAATTTAATTCGGAATGTTAAAATATAACACCCTGATAACAGCTTCTTAAAGTTTGATAAAATGCTTTGCTTTATGGTTCACTCATTAATTATTAAAATGAATTTAACAGTTTGCAATTAAATTAATAAAATTACTTAAATTTCATTAGTTACTCCTACGAATTCTTAGGTTAATTTTTAATATTCGGCTTTATACTGAGGATAACTCATTATGTTGATTCTTCACAAAGAATGCTAAGTTTGAAAATTGTTGCCATATTTATTACCGTAAATTAATAGGAAATTTAATGAAATCATTTTATAATTTAGCCAAAATTATTTTAGATTCTATTTTTCATAACTGAGAAAGTAATGGATGGAGAATTTTGAAAAATAATTATATGAATTATTTACATCTGCCACAGATATCGAATTTTCGTCTGTAATGAAATTATCAGCCCACATATATCTAATTGCATATTTGGTATATTATTTATTTCAAACTACCGAATTTCCTTTCACAGATTTTGAAATTCCAAAATTTATTTGTTACAGAGCACAGAGTCTCAAATTTTCCTCTTTATCCCTTGGTTATCCCAATCCCAGCAACGATAAAGCAGTAAAATTGCTAAACACTAGTAGTTCCAACCTGTGTTCGATTCCAGGCCAACGGGCTGGCTGCATTGGCGTTTTTCTCTGGAGTTTCAAATGTGTAACGTGTATACGAGCTAGGTTCCCTTAGAAAGTCCTCAACGAAGGCATCCCCCCCCTTAGACAGATAATCCTAGTGTGCTTTGCAATTATCTACTACACCAAACCTTGGCCATCCCTTTTACCAGAGTAAATATTTTCCCGACCTTACAGATTTATCTCTCGTAATAATATTAATTAAAACATTTTCTGATAATAAAACACACCCAAAAAAATATTGCGCTTGCCAGAATTACGGAAGCGGTCATTTTCACCTCGATCAAAATTAAATAGTTCGCATTTTTTAATTTTGTAAAATATTTTGATACTTTTTTACTCTTTCTAAAAATGTACCAAAATGACAAAAATAATTGATTTGGCCTGTTTGAAATGATTTTTTTCTTTGTGTAACTCTACATATCTAAAGTTACAGCTAGCTTTTCTTTTGTCTATTCTTCTATCCTGTTAGTGGAAGACTAACTTTGCTTGGTGTAGCAGCGTCTTGGCGTCATTTAATTAGGTTTCCTTTTTATTTTCGCGCCAAATGTTATTCAAAAGCTAGTTGGAACAGAAGCGAGACTTCCGCTTGCCAAAGCGGTAATCTCTTGAGCGAGTTTCATTTTTCTTGCCTGAATGTTGCAAACAGTTCCTCTCGAGTTACAAGCAGTAGCTTAGTATTTATTCTGACAGTGGCGATTATTGGGACATGTAATACACAAACCCGAATCCTAATTTCCGAAAGGGCAGCCTATGTTATCCCGAAGGGTAGTGACTTAAGCCAACCGGGTGGCATATAAGCAAAATGTACACTGCTAGGACAACGGCTTGAGTTTGGCCAATGACAGTTCAGATGAGCGTTACCATTAACTCCGCCCACATGAGTGATGTCATATATCTGACGTTTGTTTACATTCTGTTGTCCGTTAAGAAATGCTTTCTTTGAATGAACAACATTTTTACTCTGCAATGTAAATTTGCTCTAGTGATGCTATTTTTAAAATTTTCTTTAAAGTATTATTTTCTTACTGTTCGAGAAGGAATACAAATTTATGCCTCGAACTTTATAAAATTTCTCTCTATATGCATGTGTGTGTATATATATATGCGTGAGTATGGGCACACATACATATATTTTCAATATATAATTATATGTGAATTATATGCATCAATATATGTGTGTGTATGCATATGTATACATATATTTCTCCTTTTGGTCATTCTTCTCCATTGACCATTTTTCAGGATGTCAGATTTCCAACGAATAATCTATAAAGCTTTTTTCTCTTAATTTTATGACACAAATTAGCATTTTTAACCAAGAAAAGATAATTTTCCTCGGTTAATTCCCGCAGGTATATTTGATATATTAGATGATTTAACTCTTCATTACTTAAAAGTATCTGATTATCAATATACAGAATAA
>KK112307.1:100785-156255 GCA_000611955.2 Stegodyphus mimosarum
TCGTCTTTCAGAATGTTAATTCATCTGCATAATCAGCTTTATAATCCCTTAATCATGATTATTTTAAAGAAATACGATATCTTCCTTTTTTTCCCTAGCAGCAAATACACATTTTCCAGCGGGTAAAACACATTATTTTAATCGCGGCAAAAATTGTTTCCGTCGGAAAATAGTGCATCTTAATTACCTCTGTAACCGTTAAATCCTGTGCATTTATTAGATTCTACGTATTTATGGGTCTTCTCTAATGAAAGTCAGATTAAAGTCTTAAGAATTCATGACATAAGGCCAAGAACCTAGAAAATAATTAAAAAAATGTAAATATAAATGCCCGCAACTGCAAATTCGTGATCATGGACGCGTGGAATCATTGTTGAAGATTCAAGATTTTTCCACTGATTGTTTCGAGAGATAAAACATGTGAAGCGTAAAAAAAGAAACAAATGATGAGCTGATTTAATTGGAGATCGCAGTAATTTTCTTACGACGTCGCCGTTTCTTTTGTTGAGACGAAAGAATTCCAGATGAGAAAAAAAAAATACGAAATTAAAAGGTTCTGTTTAATTTTAATACCATGATATCCAGCATAATTTGAATTGAGAGATATGTTTGAATAATATGAATTGAGAGATACGTATGTGCACATGTATAATTAAAAGAAGCCTATGAAAATAATTGAAATAGCACAAGGTTGTCGAAAATTATGACTCAGATTTCAAACAATTTAAAAAAAATCTGACCGCATGAATTTCTTGTACGGAATTTCATTACAGATAGATTTCTCATTCAATTAGTTCAGTTCTCATTGCGCTGCAAGGCAAAAATGCATAAAATCTCAAAATATCTTTGTTAAAAATTGAAAAAGGTAGAAAAACATAAAACACCAAATCTAGTTAAAACAATTTTTGCGATGAAAATTAGAGTTTCTACGCAAAAGCAAGCAATTGGGGCCAACGGGCAAGAATGCAGATTTTTCGGTGCACAAAACTGAAAGTTAACTTGTGATCCCACTAGGCAAAAGGACACTGACGGTGCAGAAACCGACTAAGTTCTAATAGTTCACTATTCTGCTAAGTTTTAAATATACTGCTATGGTTTAAAGGAAAGCATTAAGCTTAGCCACACAAAAACAGCTTAAAAGGTAAAATAACAGGTCGAGTAAATATTAATTTAGGAGCCAAACAACAAAAATCAGCGTTATATTTGCAAATTTTCCCATGACTAAATTTTATCGAACCATCATTCTCAGCTACCAAAGTGCGAATGAACAAGATAATATATAGTGATAACATAAGAATGGCTGGACAGGAGTTAAGCTACTGCCGCCATCTATTGATGAAACAAGAAAACTAAAGCATAATTTCCTTAAAGGCCGAAGGTAAAAATGGATTAGAATTAGGGTCTATTAACGAGAACATAAAGGGTTTTTTGAACGTGAAACGCCTCCAGAAAATCTAATTCATCAATGGAAAGATGTTTTCTGAATAATGCTGCCTGCAGAAAAATTGAAAGTGTGATTTTGGGACCAATAATGCTGGGCAACAGGAGATTTCTGCGTTTCTTTTTAGGATTCTTAGAAGAAAATTTGATGTCTGTGCTTTATACAATACGTAATGCACATATTATTGCACAATTAACCCCTTCACGTTAACAAGAGAGTCGTGACCAGCGATGTTTTTTTCATTAAGTAAAGCACTTGGCTGGTATCAGTTTTATCCAGCTCATTACTACACAAAAGATGATCATACAATATGGGAAAAAACAGATTTTCAGTGACACAAAAATTTTTAAAAGACTTTAGAAGTTAAATAAAAAAATAAAAATAAAACAAAGGAAAATTTTAAAAAGAAAAACATCTAAAAGATTTCAGATTTTAACGGTCGCCCAAAAGGGTTGTTAAGGTTTGTTACGTTCTTGCTCAGCTCAAGTCTACCAGTCTGCTGTTACACTCACTCCAACTAACCCTATTACTTTTTTCAGTCTTTTCAGCTTTATTATTAAGACTCGTTTTCTTCGCATTTAAGACATACATATCAACAACAAAATTACAAATATTTTAAAAACAGCATAGCAGTATACGTTTAGATTCCCAGTGCAGCGTTACGTGTTGTCATACATTTTCTGTTTTATTTGCTCTTTTCTAAGTTCATCACATCAATGTTCAGTTTTCTTACTAAGATTTCTTTGCAGAACATTTTTGTCTTTTCATCACATTCGTAGCGGTTACGCCACATAAAACTCGACTCAGCAGCAAAATCTCAAAATATTTAAAAACAGGATATCTTTAGAATTTTCAATAGAAAGTTTCGCGTGCTGGAGATAAAAATATTTATTCCGCACAGTGTTGCCACTGTTGTCTTTCAAATCGCTGATTTGTGAATTAAAAATTCGTTAGAGTTTTACAAATATGAAATGGATAAAAAACCAATTCGAAATTCAAAATTCGAGCTTCCAGGTGTGGAGGACTAAATTATTCAAAATTTAATGGCTCTAAGTATCGTTGTTTTTCCACAATGAGAGAAACATGCATACGTTCATGCAGATACTTCGTTATTTAATTTCTTGAAATATAATACAGAGTGATAATATTTGGGGGCAGCATATTTGAAAAGTGATATGCCGTTTATAGTGATTCAGCACAAAATTAAAATTCGAGACTCATGTCCCGTTCGGGACTAAAGTCTCTTTTGGGTTAATAAATGCAAGTGCATTGTCCTATATAAAAAAATTAATTCAGAGAATCCCTTTCTAAGATTACCTTCAAGGAAACTGGAAAAGTTTAGTTTTCTTCGTAGGACAGTGGTCTCAGACTCAGACTTTCAGTCTCAGACTGAAATTTCCCGCAGTTCACATTCATGATCTGAAAAGCGCTAACGTTCTAGATATAAATAAATAAAAAAAGAACAAAATTAAAAAAAAGAAAGAAATACACTTGTTTCCAAAAACTAAGGAAAAATCACAAAAATAGCTATAACTCGTTCAAAAATACTCCAATCCGTACAAAATTTGCATATGTTGTTAAAACGCATTTCGATCGCAGAGCCATGGATTTGCATACTACAGTTGCTCAGTAAAACTGTAGTATCTAAATTAATGGCTCTGCGATCGAACTACGTCATCTGTCAGGAGCATAAAATTGCATGTTTGAGAGCAAGCCTGCAGATTTTTGTATGATACTGATATAAGAACTCTAAGATAGCCAATTTGTAACAATGACCCGACATCCAGGCATCATTAGCCCAAAGAACTGCGATGAAGAGCTGTTGGGAGACTAGAGGCAGGACAAAATCAGACAAAAATAGCTAGATGCCTAAATCTGAGTTCTTCTGTGGCTCACAGACTTTGGTAACAATTTCTAACCACAGATTCGGCATCCAGGAAACTCAGCCAAGGACGGCCAAAGACGAGCGCTGATAACCGATATTTGTTGTCATGCTCATGAAAGAAGAAAACCGCAAGTCCGAATCAGTCCTCCCTTGCTGCAGACGCTGGACGTCAACCGTGTGTAAGAAGGCTTCACGAAGGATGTCTGTACGCGAGCGATCATCCATTTGCGTGCCCCTCACATCACATCATGGAAGGGAACGCTTTAGGTGAGCACGTCAACATGTCCACTTGACGACTGATCCGAGGGGGTTGTTGTTCTCTTTACGAATGAGTCCAGTTTCAGCCTCAAAATCCATAGTATGCGTTATTTGATTTGGTAAGAACTCATCCATCAAACATTGGTTAAAGAGATGCATACGTAGCAAGGATTCAGCGTCTGTGTTTGGGGTGATGTCTCCTTGGGTGGACGCACAGACCTCTATGCCTTTCCACGTGGAATTGTGAATGCTCAGGCCTACAGAGATGGCATCCTTGATGCTTATCTGCATCCTTATGCCAGGGTAATATGTGATGATTACCTGCTACAGGACGACTATGCTATATCGCAGAAGACACACATTGTGGGTGATCATCTTCGGCAGCAACACTGGAAATGAATCCTATCAAGCATGTTTGGAATGCTTTAGGAAGACATATAGCTGCTCACGATTCTCCACATTAGACTTTTGCCACGCTTTGCAGCTTTGCAAGAGCAAAGCCCGCCACTTAGTACGGAACTGATAGACTGCATAATTGATAACACCACACATCGCTATACGTGCTGTGTTGCTTCTAGATGAGATCGTATATATAAGATGTATAGGGATTTATTTTAAATAGCCAATTTAATGTAATTTAATTTTACGTTACTTTCATACAAACCTTCATTCCCGTAACTGTCAATGCCAGAATGTTTAAATTTGATAGCGCGCGTGAAGTAATACAAATTCTACTCTAAGAAGATGATGTTTAAATACCGAGTTCTAGAAAGGAAAGTTAGAGACTGTGGGCGAACGCTGTACTTTTGTAGCGTGAGTTTCTGCTTCGCTTTTTTTTGCTGGTTAACGGGGCGTAACAGCTACTGCCACTAGATTTTCAAACGCTTCTTTAGGAAACAGGATATTCTAAGCCCTGTAGTGTAATTTTACTACTTGTTAATATCTTCAAATTTTCAGTTTAGTTCTTGCTATTTGAGTTACCGCCCGAGTGAGGCGTAGTATGTTAGCTTCGACGGAGTTAATAAAGGGTTTTTTTCACTCTTCTCGTGGATGGTTATTACACGCATCTCAGGAGTTACGTTGTAGAGACATTAGGTTATTTCGAAGCAAGAGACATGAAAAATTAGCAAAGCCTTTGCCGGGAATCGAATCACGGACCTCTCGGTTACGCGTCGAGCATGCAGACCACTACACCACGAAGGCATGCGAAGAAGGCGGGATAAATACCTTATAACGTTACAAAATAGACCAGAGGGTCCTGCAAGTGGCGCCCGAACTAAAAGTTGGTGGAGGATGATTCTCCACCACCAGGATTTGGTGATTAGGTCCCATAAATTGAAAGGGGGAGTATATAAGGTATTTCTTCCGCCTTCTTTGCTTGCCTTTGTGGTGTAGAGGTCAGCACGCTCGGCGCGTATTCGAGAGGTCAGTGGTTCGAGTCCCGGCGAGGGCATTGTTCAATTTTTCATCTCTCCTGCTTTCAAAAAATACATAATGTCTCTACAAATTATTTATATTACATCCATACTGAAGGTAATTTTCCTATACTAAACTGAAACATGCGATTTGTTTATTTTATAAATCTGCTGAATTCTATAACACCATAATTGTCTGGTAATTTCTTTCTGCGTAATTTTATCCTTAGTACATGTCGTATACTGTAGGTGAGTTTCATTAAATTCTACATGTAACTTTTCGAGTAATCGTCATTGTTATGATTTTTACTTAATTAATGATAACCACTTTATTAACCACTAAAAAAGAGGGTATTAAAAATTATTAAAAGCGTACAAATTATTAAAAACCTTTATCACATGGATTAAACAGCTTTCTTCACCATACTTATAGTCTTTCCGCCATTTCCAGATCAGCAAATACGATTTTCGATTTATTGCATTTCCAGAAGAAAAGGTTAAATCTCGCCATTTTTTTAAAAAAAATAATGTATTCCAATTCACGAATATCGAGCTGAGTTTTTTTTTTCTTCCATCTTCTTTTCATCATAAGTCACGTGTTTGCTATATAAGGGTACTGCAGATTTTCATTCATTATTTATTTTAACTTCACTTTTTTATATTTGACTTTTATTTAGATACTGAACACGATTTTTGAGGTATAGATTCTAGAAATGGAATTATTCTGGGAGCATTTTTAACACAGAAATAAGCTGCATTTACTTCTTTTGATACCACGGAACTAATTCTAAGAAAAATATTACTGTTGTAGATAGCAATTTACGGTAAATAAATCACTTGCCAGTAGAAGAATAAAGTATCTTATCTAAAGCTGTGTAAATTTAGATTGTGCTAGAAGGAAGCAGAATCTTTATTTTATTTTATTACATTTTGCACTTGTGTAGTCATTAGTGTTTTTTTAACCCAAAGTACATTAGCCCAGAAGGGCTATTAACTAAGTTTTGGTATTTTGCGATGAAAACTTAAAATTTCCGTTTCACTTTGCAAATTGTTGCCACAAAATACTATCGGGCTGTGTTATAGTTAAAGAAATTAAACGAGGAAGAATCTGCATAAATATATGTATGTTTGTTGTGATAAAACAGCGGTATCTAGAGCTATCAGAGTTTGAATAACGTAATCCTCCACTAAATATGGGCAACAGGAAGCCCTAATTTGGCATTTGTTTTATTATGGATTTCATATTTTGTAACACTTTAACGAACTTTTTATTAGCAAACTCAACGATTTCAAAGCGAGCAATTTTAACACTGTACGAAGAAAAAAAACATTTTTATCTCCAGCGCGCGAGACTGTGTACCTGAAATTATAAACATATGCTCATTTTAAAATTATTTTGCGATATTGCTCTTGAATTGAATTTTACGATTTAAGTGTAAAGAACTCATATTTAATAAATAAAGGTAATTTAATAAAGGTAATTTAATAAATAAACTTAAGACAACGCCCCCTTGTGGGTGATATAAATCTGGATGCTTTCAGATTTTTTTAAATTGAACTCGCAGCTCTTTATACGAAACTAAAATTGAGATATTAAGCATAATTCTCGTATTTATTAAAATTTAACTATAAGAACTTTTGAATTTAGTTCAATCTATCAAATATCCCAGAATTTAAATTTTCACCTTCGTAGTTTTTTTTTTTTTTTTTTTTAAAAAATTTTTCCCTCTTTTTTTTTTTTTTTTTTTTTTTTTTTTTTTTTTTTTTTTTTTTAAGTAGGTGTTACGAAAAATTTGCAATATCCTCACCTAGACTCGAACCTGGTAATTCTCGAATGCGCTTCGAGTATTCTTCAATTACACCGTGAAGGCAAGCCGAAAGAAGGGAGAAAATATTTTATGGGTGTATCAAATCAAGCAAAACTTAAACGTCCTTCTTCATTTATCTCAGTCTTTTAGCACTTATTTTCTTGTTTACTATATTATTTTATAACTTCAAAATCTTTGTATTTCAGTGCAATGAATATTTGATAATTTATTATCTTACGTTTTATCATGTTTATGCAAAGCGCTGAATTAACTTTTTAATTTCTCAAATAACCTTCATATGACGGTTAACCAAAGCTATAGAAACAAGATACTGGCACAGCGAAGGGAACATGCGGTACCTAAAGACACAAATCCTGGCAAAGCAAACAATGGAATTTGAAAACTAACACTATTGATATCGAGAATTTATGCGGGATGCAAAAAAAAAAAAAAAAAAATTATAAAGCTACAGTGTATCACAAAACTAATGAAAAACAGCAGTTTTAAGCAGTTATTAAATTTTCTACATTTATAAGTATTTATTGTTTTGTTAGAGTACAGACTGACAGGTTAAATCCTGTGTTATCAGATATTAGGTTAATTTCTATGAAAAGTCACATTTTGTAATGAAATTATGCTCATATCATCAAATATTTCAAAAGTTACCGTTATATTGAACATTCAAGATAAGATATCCTTTCATGTACTCATGAAATCTTTTGAATTCATAATTAAGGTGTTAGTGTATGGTAAAATGTAGAAAAAAAGCAAAAACTATAACTTTTGCTGATTTCAACTCTTTTTTTACGGTTTAAACTTGTGTACAGACCAACAGGGGTAATCAGGAACATGCACAGAACATATACATCTGATACAAGAAAAGAAACGACCCATACGGGAATGGTTAGAAACCGTTTGGATCCGCAGATATGAATCTTGAAAGCGAGCTTCTTGGACACTATTCAGCAACTTGCTGATGAAGTCTGACGCTTGCCAAATTGCAAGTCATATGATAGAGAAGTTCAGCAGACACTATTCAAACGTTTCCTATCATTTGCTCTATTGGAAAATCCAAGCAATTTGATAAATGGATTCTCCATAAATGTTTTTAAAACAATTAACAGATCGTCTGGAAATCTGTGATTCTCTCTTCTCGCAGCATTACGGATGAATCCGACTTAAAAAGGAAGGATCCATATAGGAATGGTTAATAATCATTTGAATCCGAAGTTATTAATCTTGACAGAGAGCATCGTGGACACTAACCAGCAACTTGCTGATGAAGTCTGATCCTTGCACACATTGCAAGTCCTATGATAGAGAAGTTCAGTAAACAGTATTCAAAAGTTTTCTATTATTTGCTCTATTGTAAAAGCCAAACAATATGACAATATGGGTTCTCCATGAACGCTTTTGGACACACTTGACAGACAGTCTGGAAATACGTGCTTCTACCAGAGCCTGAACGTTTACTGGTTTACATGAGCATTAGAGATAAATCTGACACAGTAGAGGACCAATCCATACAGCGATAATTAGTAACCATTTGCATCCCGAAGTTATGAATCCTGAAAGCGAACATCGTGGACACTAAACAGCAACATGCTGACGAAGTCTGGTCCTTGCCAAGTTGAAAGTTATATGATAGAGAAGTTGAGCAAACATTATTCAATACTTTCATATTATATGAGCCATTGGAAAAGACAAACAATTTGATAAATGGGTTCTTCAAGAATTTTTTGAAAACAATTGACTGATCGTATGGAAATCTGTGTTTCTTTTCCCTCCCAGAACATGAAATTTCATTGGTTTAGATCGGCATTAGATTTAAATCTGACACAGGAAAGGGCCGACCTATATAGCAAAGTTAATAAACATTTGGATCTGCAAATATGGACCTTGAAAGCGAGCATCGTGAGCACTAAGTTGCACATGCTGATGACGTCTGACCCTTGCCATATTGCAAGTCATAAGATAGAGAAGTTGAGCAAACACTATTCAAAAGTTTCCTATTATTTGCGCCATTGGAAACAACAAACAATTTGTTAAATAGGTTCCTTGGCTTCTTCATAAGGTGTTTTGAAAGCATTTGACAGATCGTCTGGAAATCTGTGATTGTTTCCTCTTCCAGAACATGAACGTTTCCAATTTTAGATCAGCATTAGGGATATATGACGAAAGATACATTTCCTACGACATTCTTTGCAGATCTGTTTAATGAATAGATGCTGATGGTCTCCCAAAATATAAAGTGAAACTGAACCTTCAATCACAGAACATAATGACTACTTTTTGGTACGTCATCTGGCATTTCTTCAGAAAAATCTTGTTAAAACTTTAATGCTAAAAAGCTCCGTACCAGCTGACGAAATTCTTCCAAAATTGATCATTAAGCGGCCTACATTTGTCAACGGATTCGAAGTTACAATAACAATGCACGGAAACATTCTATATCAAACTGTTACTTATCTGGTAAAGGGTTCAAAAGTGAGATATCTGTCAGAAACGCTTTCAGCTAGCATGAGTGCTCTGACACCCATTGAATAATTATATGAGTATTTTAATGCTTTTGTACCTGTTAAGAGAAATGCATTGAACTTAATGACGTATCTTGTGATTAATGAAGTGAATCTAAAGAGAATCACCGTTATCTATAGCAGCATTACAAAATCCGATATGTTACGTACAACGACTTAGTAACTGCCAAATGAAGACAATTAGAACTGTGGTAGTAAAGGGTTATAAGTCAAAACATCTCGTATAAGCAAAGCAAGGGAATAACGTCATCTTACCAAAACATCTTGCGAGAAAGGAAAGCAAGGAGAAAAGGGAGTCGCATTTCTGCGACATAGCGATCGAAAATAGTGCAACAAAACTTTCTCAGGTTTTAAAACACTGTCATACAAAATACCGCGGTAAAAAAAATCAAGCACCTACAAATCGCCGCATGGTGATAACATCGTAGACATTCGTTTTTCTAAATGAAAATATTTTTAGTTAATTCCAGCGTAATGATTTCTGAGCACACGAGGAAGCAAGCAACATTTTTACCTCTATATTTCATATTCTTGTGTTAACTAACACAATTTTATTGAAAGAATAAGAAGAAAATATTTAAAATCTGGAAATTAGAAAAAAAAATAGTGCTTATTATTATGTCAATTTGTGGGGTTTTACTTATTTAATTCCAAAGTTCTAACTTAGAACCCCACGAACACCAGCAAGAGAATAATCGCTTAAGTGTGAGAATAAACACGTAAAACGTAAGAAGGGTTAACTACCCTTTATTTCTTAAAATAAATACAATCAACTCCTACTTGGAGTATACACAAAGCCTCCACTTGGGCTTGAACTTAAATAACTATGAAGTTAAACTAAACTAGCTTAACTAAAGCTATCTGAAAGGTATAGCCAAAGCTATCAGAAATCTAAGTAGTTGGCCCCTAAATGTTAATTTAATCGGCGAAGCCAAGCAAGGGCCGAGCGTAGTAGCTAAGAGAGAATGTAGCCAAATGGCAAACGCGCGCTAGTTAGGAAAACCAGACTCTCTCTGTAGAAGTCGGTGAAGCATCGACTTAAATAGTACTCTTACTCATTTGCATTAACTGCGTTTCTGAAATTACATTCTGGCAGAAAATTGTAAGCTGAAATTAGAATAGATAGGACAGTTGCACAACTTAAAATAACTTAATAAAATTAAGATAAACCTTACAAATTATTCGAAGAAATTGCGTGATGGGTCATCGTCGTACAGTACTTAAGGAAGCGCTTTCAGGCTTCACGCTTTAAATTCTCTGCAGATGTCTATGCATAACATTTTTATAAAATAACTGATTCACCATTTCTTCCTCAGGAACGAAATAAGGAACAAAATCGGTAACAAAAAATTCCATGGCACAAGAATGCAAAACTTTGGGTTTTTATTCCTAACAGAAAATATTCCTATCAAAAGAGAGTAATAATTGCTTTTTCATTAAATTCTATTGTTTAGAATATTAAAATTCAATTAAGTTCAATTATATCTCTGGTAGCAACGAAATGGTATTATTTTTTGTCTGAATAAAAGAAGCCTTTTAGCAACAAATCCTGAATGGAAGTAATACATGTACAGTGCAAAGGGATGTTTAAGCCTGGACAATAGAGATAGAGGTACTGTAGGACAGCGTTTCTGACACATTTTCAAATAGGGACCACTTTTATAAATTAGAATGTTCTACGAACCGCTTCACTCTTGTCTCCTTCGAAAGCAACTTTTAGCATTTATTACAACTGGCATAATAATATTTTTAAACTACAATTCTTTAAAACTCATTAAATATTACATTGGTATTAATCAATTAAGGCAATCGATGAAAACTTATATTTGTTTTTGGCTGCTAGATTTGCCCTATCTTTTATGAACTAACTATTAAACAAGTGTTCTCACTCACATTAATGGCATAGATTTTATTCCTTATTCAAAGGAAAGGAAGCATTGTGATCTCGAAATATTTCGGATATCATATTTCAATGAAAATAACCATTTTGACCACTCTTCGAATCCATTTGAAAAACATTTCTGCATGATATCAGTCCGGATAGAATAAAGGACTCTTTTTTCCAAAACGTAATTTAAAATGGTTTCAGAAGAGACGTTTTCGTGACATGTGTACGTACGTATGTATGTATCTCGCATAGCTCAAAAACGAGTAGCCACAGTAGATTGAAATTTTGTATATGGGACTGCTATAAAATGTGGTTGTGCACCTCCCTTTCCGGTTGTCGTAATGGCAAATCGCACATTGAGTTGATAATGTTAATAAATTTCGCTTACTGCGCATGCTCAGTGCTGTACCGTTGGCGTAGGAGGAAATGCTGGCGACCAAGCAACTCTACAAAAGCTTCTTCCTGAAGCTAGGTCTTAGGAACTGTTTACAATTAAACTATACAAATTACAATATTACTTACGGAAATTTTCTTGTGCTTAATTTATTTGCTTCTGTTTCATTTCATTTTGGTTTATTTTGTTCATTAACATCATATTTAATATCAATTATTTAAAATAATTTCTTTGACTTAATTGCAATACTCGATTGCTTTTATTCCTCAGATGTATAACCAATAAACATTCACTTGTATTGTTTCCTGTTTTGTAATCCTTCTTGAACGAAAATTTGTGTAGTTTACAGTCGATATTTACACTCCAAGTAAAGAAGCAACTTACAACCTAACCAGTTTTAAAATCCCGAATTATTTACGATAACAAAGAACAGATAACAGAATATCAACCATATACTGAATTTATCTTCTTTTAAAATTACGCCAAAGTCGTAACTACGATAAATTTCTCTGCGCATGCGCAGTATGTGAAATTCTTTTACATTGATCAATTGAATGTGCGGTCTGCCATTACGCTTCCGGTTGCAATCGGCCGAACAAAACGTACACGACTCGGTGAGCTCAGTTTTTTAATTTTATATCTTGTGCATTTTGGGTTTTAAAAGTGATTAAATTATGTTGTTCTTACGTTCCGGTTAAGGTTTTTATGCCTTTAGTTAATCTGCATGCAACAGCTGTAGTATTAATCAAAATTATTTAAATTTAAAAGTATTTAAAGTGCTGCTAAGCCTAATGAAGCCGCCATTTGCTTACATGCGCAATTCTTAGCATAAAAGTGAATTAAGTCAGTTTCTGCACCACCTTTAGTTGCTTTTTACTGAGTGGAACCGAAAGTTAACTTTCTTGTGCACCCAAGAATCTGTCATCCTGAGCGATGGCTGAATTGCTCAAAAAAGTCTAATTGCAAAAATTGTTTTTTCGACTGTTTTTGCTGTTCCAGATTTTTTGTATTTTACTATTTTAAATGAAGGTGTTTTGAGGTTTTGCGTATTTTTGCCTTGCCGCCAAGCAAGAAATGAATGAATTGAATGCGAAATAAATCTCTAATGAAATCCGAGGAAATAAGTGTAAATGAAATGCAGCAAAAATGTGTATGCTTTAATAGGCCGTGCAGGGAAATCACGTGGTGTTCATATCAGATATTTATATTTCGTTTTCATTGATAATAGCGTCCAGAAATTAACCATACCTTTTACCTGGAATTTCATTTTAAATCGGTTGCCGTTATAGATTTCATTCACCTTTTCCTTTCATTTAATAACAGTTTATTATTTTCAAAACTGCCATGAAAATGATAAAAAACTCATGAAAATTCGTTATATTTACCACTGGGGGGGGGGGAAATTGATTTGTGACCTCAGAGTTTTGAGATAGAACCATGTGATTGAGTAGTGTTTTTCTAATAACGATTAGATTTCTATATGAAAGATTCTAAGGTTGGATGGAAATGGTGAGCATTTTCACGTAATTCACCCATAAACCAAGTTCCCTCTCATAGCCCTTCAGTACCCCACGGGCATTAAGAAAGCCAAAGAATTATCTTGCAGAATGAAACATTTGGTTTTGGGGATACACAGGAAACCCGTATATTCAGTCACGTGTCATCAGCAAGAAATGATGCGTAAAATCTTGTAAATTTCGTTTACAAATAGCAGAACAGTTTTGCAAAATTAGAAGGATCACAAAGGCAAGCTTCGACGACTATTTGTGGTCCAATAACTAACACGTCTGGCTATCGTAGCAAGCTGATGAATAATTTATTCCCCTATCGTTGAATTAATCGGTTGAGCAAGTGGGTGGAGCCGTGATATTATTCCTAGCTCTATCGCATATCTGCAGAAAATACCTGGTGGATGAAATTTCATGATCACGTGCGGTTTTGCCAACAGCTCGATGCGATTGGCAGGTGTATACTTTCTAAAAGCCACTAATTTCGCAGAGCCCACAGACGGCCGTGTTCTCCGGATTCGAACCGAGCCCAGTGAACTTATGTTGAGCCGAATTAGTTCTGGAGATATAAATAATTAATTCCAGCAAACAAGAAATCACGAGGATTACAGGCAGTACGAGAAGTGGTTCGTTAAGCATTTCTTAAACCTGCTGGTATATTTGTGTAGATTGTTAGTATTTTCGAAACCGGTAAGAAGGGAAATCAAATATGCTTCGCCGAAATTCAAACCACGGAACTTCCACTTGTTTGTGTTCGATCAGATGAAAGTGCTAACCGTTAACATATACAGGACAGCATATTCGTAGGGTAGTATGATTATTCCTTATAGTCCTTCTTACTCATAGTCTTTGGATAGGCATGACACTCAGGTAACTAAATTCAAGTCGTAACAATTTATTGTCCATCAGAGTTTAATATTTGCGTCAGGAAATTAGGGCAAAATAAAAATAAAAATAGAAATATTCAGGTTTTTCAAGACATAAAACATGAAAAATAAATGTGCCGTCTTTGGTATTTGAACCAAGGATTTTCCACATGCGAACTAAACATTGCTAATTACTTACACCACAAAAGCAGGCATACGTAATGCGATAATTTCTTACATTCTCTCTCAACTAAAGTATTAGGACTACCGATCCAAGAAACATGAAACTTACGTGGATTCTCCCCCAAGATTCGAACAATGGATCCTTCAGTGTTAGTTGGATACACTTGTAGAGACATTAGGTTAATTACAAGCAGGAGAGGTGAAAAATATGCATTGCCTTCGCCGGGGATCGAACCACGGACCTCTGAATTACCGGCTCAGTGTGCTGACCATTACACCACGAAAGCACGCTAAGAATGGGGGAGATATACCTTATACACTAACTGCTTATGCAACGAGAGGCTGCACAATGGACTGACAGCTTTCCACGCACTTATTAAGATGGATATGAAATGATTAAAATTGTAATCGAGATGTTTTGCTGCGAATCGAAATCAGGGTACTAGGAATTTGCATTTATTTCAGGATTGTATTAATAGGTTTGATTTTTTACTGTTTCCCGTAAGAAATAACACAGCTTGATTTAGTTTCACATATGTTATTAATAATATTTAAAAACGTGTTCGCTTCCTACACATTATTTCAAAAATTCCTATCGAAAATTTGTTTTTCAAGCTAGAAAATACTTCAAAAGCATAATATTTCATGCGTTTGGCATTGACAACTTATAATAAGTAGAGAATTGCTATTTTGCCACCAGGCAATCAGCATTCAGCCTTGCAACAAGTGTATCAATTACTCTTCTAATGCAACATCCGGTTTGCTGATTATACGATTAAGCTTTCTTATTCTTCAGGGACCGCCTGAGAGGAGGAAAGATTACAAAGAAATAGCCATCATCTGGGTTGAAAAAATAATAGCGTGTCATATTTTGACAAATTACCACTTAAGAATAGATGAGCCATTAAGCCTTTCATTTTCCATGCGCGTAATTTAGTTAGAAATTGCGTAGTTCCGCCAGAGTTAATTATATTTCTCTCTTTTTCTTCACCTCTATCGAAAAGTATTATTTTCTTGCATGTATAAAAGAAAATAAATTGTTTCGACTTCGGCTTTGAATGCCTATTTTCTGCTAAGTCGGGCACGTATACAGTTCATTTCTTTGAAAATAAATTAGCATATTTTGGTTAATAATAATAATAATAATATACGAGTCAGTAACTAGAAGGAATTATCAGGTTGTAACTAAGGTTTTCAGCCAAAAACTGTTCTTAACAAAGTTAGGGCAAGAAACATGAAAGGTATACAGCAACTTTAGTAAGGTAGTAAGCACAAACCATATCTATGATTTTCTGACAAAGTTTTAGTAGTTTTTCAAAGCCTTCCGCACAGAAACTTGGTGACCGCTAGTCTAAAAACAAATCGACTCATTTCGGACGTCCTGTGCAGAATGGAAGCTAGCACCAAGAAGATATAACTGCAGGGGTAAAAACAGGTAGATCATTGAGGAAACGATGTCGGAGCTATATGGTGGATGTGGCAAAAGATCCCATTCGAGTCCGTACAGAGTCCATCCGGCGAATGCAGACACATGTGGTCTTGCATTGTTTTGAGGGAATATTATCTTTTCTCGTCGGAGCTCAGTTCGACGTTTGACTTTGATAGCAGCGTCAACAGGGATTAGCATCTCTTTGTACTGTCGAGGGTTTTACTTTTCTCCAGATACTCTTTACGGATAATACCACGGCAATCCCATCAGATACAAAGCATGATCTTTTTGTTAGTCAAAATTGGACTTTGCAACGTTGCCGACGGGCTCACCGGGTGCAGACCAAACCCCTTTTCGGCTTGCGTTGTTCAAGCAAATCAACGTTTCATCACAAGGGAAGATCCGGTCCAGAATTTTGTCCCTGCTTCGATACTTGAACAGATTAGTGCAGGCCCGAACGCGTCTGTGACACATGTGATCTTGCGTTGTTTTGATGGAATATTACCTTTCATCGCCAGAGCTCAGTTAGGCGTTTTACCTTGATAACACCGTCAACACGGACTTACATCTTTGTTCTGTCGAAGGTTTTACCTTTCTCCAGATACTCTTTGCAGACAATCCCACCAGATACAAAGCATGTTCTTTTCGTTAGTCAAATTGCGCTTTGCAACGTTGCCGACGGGCTCACCGAGTGCAAACCAAACCCCTTTTCGGCTTGCGTTGTTGAAGCAAATCCACTTTTAATCACAAGTGACGATCCGGTCCAGAATTTTCTCCCTGCTTTGATACTAGAACAGATTAGCGCAGGCTCCGAATACGTCTGTGACTGAGCATGTACGTCAAGTTTATGCAATGCATAGCGCGACTAATGGACATGACACTATTGCCTAACTCCTTAGCAAGCTTTCGAGTGATTGCATACTGATGTTCTTCAGCAAGTTCTCCCTGGTGGGCCTCATCAACATCAGTAGGCCGGTCAGATGGCTCTGCTTCTTGAATGTCAAAGTCCTTGTTTTTGAACCTTCGGTACCAAACCTTCAGCCATCAATCATATGATACAACATTAGTACCTAAAACTATACACTTGATTTGGTGACATTCTGTAGCTGGCTCTTTGCAATAGAACTGGAAGTAAATGATATTTGTAATCTGGTAGCGTGAATGTTCCATTTCAAACCCTTTGTACTTAATCATAAAGATATATTTTCTTACAAATTTCACAACACAGTGTTCTAAAGCAAGTCTCTTTCTTTACCCCAAATGTCAAAAACTGACAAAATACGATGACACACGCCAACTCGAACTGTTTGGGCGGACGATATCTGCGGTGGCGGGAAACTTAAAACCCTATATTAATTTTTTTTTTGCTAAATTGGAAAAGAAAAATCTCATGTATACACCACATGACTTCACAGTTTATTTTGACTATATTGTATTTTTTATGTATCTCTGTGAATGAAACTGCTAATTGGCTTTATACTGTGAATATGATTTTCTGAAATGTGCAAATAATTTCTAATATTTGTTTGATGAATTTTATGTAATTTCACGTACGCCTCACCCTTTTTCCTGACCGTTTTACGTATTCTGCGTTTTTGTGCATAGTCGCTACAGTCGATATGTAGTGATTTCCTTTGCATACATGTTTGAGAGACGCGTAAATTGTTTTTGCTTTTTATCTTAAGATTTATTGTGCATTTTCCCGTTACTGTAAAGATTTATACCTAAATGCATATTAGAAACTATTCTGTGAGTGATTGAATCTTAACAAAATAGGGCCTACTATTACTCGTTTGTTTACATTTGTATGTAGTTTTGCATTAGTACCAGTCTTTTGGCCCGTTGGTGAATTTTTGCATTGGAGCTTACTTTTCTAGATGAATTATTTTAGAATACGTTTTATCTGATTTCTTGTATATCTAAATGTATTGTTCATCTTTGGGATTTGTTTTGCATACCATTATCCTTTTTTCTTTTGATTGAGATTCTACGGGCGAAACTCAATACCATTTAGCGGAGCTGGCTTCTCGCGCTCGCGCGTTGTTTCCGCACAGTCTCGAGTCGGGTGCTTTGCGTCCAAGCGAGCACTCCGCCTCTCTCGCTAATCTACAAGTTTTATTATGATACGGCTATATTAAGAAACCATATTTCGGACATATTTAACTGTGATGAAATCCCATTTTTGCTTATTGACTTTCTGTCTTTAATTTACATCTGATCCATCCGGCAAACCGTATTTCTATCAATTATAATATTTATGATCCTTGTTTAATGGAATACCAAATTTTTACTGATGGATCGGGTTATGAGGGCGGGGTGGGCTCGGCTTTTGTTGTATATTATTTTGATACTGAAATCTATCACTATAAACTGGGCCTTGAAAAATTATAACTCTGTTTATCAAGCCGAACTCATCGCCGTCCTTTATGCCCTTAAATGATTACTGGAAAGTAATTTTGCAAAGAAATTCTAACTTTTACATTTTTAAAGATTACATGTCTTGCTTAAATGCACTTTATAATGCAGAAAATAATAATGGCCTGATTATGAATATTAAAGATCTCTACCAAGAACTATCCTTGTCCTTTAATATTAAGTTTGGCTGGGTTAAAGCCCATATAGGAATATTCGGTAATGAGAGAACGGATGTGCTCGCAAAAGAGGCTGCCTTATTAAGTGTTTCGGGTACGCCTTATGTTCAGGGTTAAAAAAATAGCAACCAAAGCTATTTATTCGTATTATTCTAAGCAATGGCAGTTACAATGGAATACTTCTGAAAGGAGAAGTCGTTATTCGAAACACTTAAAACTGACTAAGAAAAAGAATATTATCTTCAATGATTTTGAAGTTAACCAGTTTCTGACCGGACATGGGCGTTTCTTGGGATACTTCGCTAGATTTAAGATACAGAACGACGATAAATGTAAACTATGTGGTCTGTTTGGTGATGCTAATCATTTCCTCGAGGTCTGTCCCTACTTTAATAATTTAAGAAACAATAAAAGTATTGATTTTGAAAAATCTTCTTTTATGCTATAAAGATTTCGCGCAATTATGTAAATCTGTGATGAAAATTATTGACGGTGAGCGCTTGGCAGTGGGAATCAGTTTACGATTTTTGCTTTTTGTTGCCATCACTATTTGGTCTATTTTACTAAGTTGTTGTTACCATTGTTTGTGTTTATTGCTCGCGTTTTTTTTTTTCATTTTTTTTTTTTTGTCTTTGGTGTCTGCTCTTGTCTAAGTGTTTGTATTTGTTCTTTTTCTTCACTTTTATGTTTATAATTATTATTAACACATGATTGTTTTCATTTAGATGTTTTGTGTTTCAATTTTTCCTTTGTTGAAATGGGAATGACCCGTCATGACCATGTGACCAACTTGTTTGGTTAGACGAGTCGGACTGCGCCCACTACTGCTACCACATGACTTCCTTGTACAGAATATTAAATTATACGCATTTTGCATTTCATTTAAACTTATTGCATTGAATTAAATCTACTTCGTCGATAACGCATAAAATACAATAGAATAAATGCACTTTTTTAAATTCACTATATTGGTTTATCACAGCGACACTCTGGCACTAGCTTGACGTAACAGCGTTACATCTCATTCATTTTATAAATCATCAGAATGCACAGAAATTATGTATATCATCTGGAGAATTACCTAATCGTTGCCACATGTTCTATGCAAATACTATAATAAATCTAAAACAATGTGTAAAAGAAATTTAAAAAAAAGTTTTTCCCAGACGATTCAGTATTTCTCATTCAATTTCTTTAGTTCGCGACAATGCAAAAATGCATAAAAACTCAAAATATCTATATTAAAAATTACGAAGTAAATCTTAAACATTTATTTCCATGAATAAATTCCAGAATGGATTAAGCATGATTTAATTCGCAGAAATAAAAGAAGGCGTTATCTTTGCTGTTGCGAAGCTTCGTTTCTCTACAGTGGCAATAAATCCAATATTCTTCTAAGTTTCAAATGTAAACAAATATGTCCTCCGTGTCAAAATTGATTAGGCTTAGCCGCACTTAAGCAACTTTTAGATTGTTGGTAATTCTACAAATCTTGCATGCAGATTTACTAAAGGCAAAAAAACTTTAACCGGAAGATAAGAACAAACATAATTCAATCATTTTTAAAGCAAAAAATGCAAAATTTAGCAACATATAAGAATAAAAACATTGAGCTCACGGAGTCGAGTAACAGAGTGGATATATATATACATAAATTTGTATACTATGGTGCGGCGATTGGAACCAAAATAAGAGGTGCACATCTACATGTTATAGCAGTCCTATATACAAAATTTCGGCGTTCTGAGGCTAGTCATTTTTCAGTTCTGCGAGATACATACATACGTACGTACAGACGCCGCGAAGAAATCTCTTCAGAATCCATTTTAAATCAGTTTTTTAGAAAAAGAGTTCTTCATTCTGTTCTTACGTACGAATATCACTCAAAAATATCGTTAAGTTGCGTTCGATAGCGGTCAAAATATATATTTTCGTTGAAATATGATACCCGAAATTTTTTGCGATTACAATACTTCCTTTTTACTTCGTACAAGGAAGTAAAAAACTATGAGTAATTTAATGAAGGTAAGTAATAGATTGAACATAATTCTTAAAAAATTAGAGGGAGCTTGGCCGGACTAGAATTCAAGATCACTGAAGTATAGAACCGAAGAGTTTTACGAGAACAAAACCTGAAAGAAGTGCTGTCAATTTCGTACATTGCTCTGTATCTAGGAACAATTTATATTAGCTCTTTATCTAATTTACCATTTCATTAATTTTATCACGTATTTTTAAAACATAATTTACGAAATATTATCCAGCATGAAACTACAATATAATATTGGGAATTATTCTTTGCATTAGCAAAAATTACAGAATAAATAGTTTAAATGTAATGCAATAATAAATAAGCTGCTATTAGCTTTCTTATACAGTTTAAGAACCAATTATACTTGTACATTCTTATACCGCTTATTGTAATTATGTTATCATTTATAATATTTCATTCAAATTGGATCCCTGAGGCGCTACAAAATTTTTCGCTAGCTATATTTCTTAATGCAGAAAAGATAAAAACAAATAGACTTTAATTTATTTTTTCTCATGTAATCAACGAGTAATTAAGAAAAGGCAAAAAATGAAGCATTCTACGAATTCCCTCAATTAATAATATCAAAAGACAATTAATTTGTTATATTTATTACTGGAAAACTGAGAATTTGGCTTTGTTGAATTATTAATACATGCATTATACTCCGAGGTCTCGAAAGGCCTCATTTTCCCAACCGCTGATTGTAGGCATCTACTCTCAGTTACAAATTTGCTTCGAAATGACGCGAAATTTCCTGTGTTTTGCTATTCTTAAAGTAAAAGAAAATTGAGAAATATAACCTTCTGTATGCTTCCCCAATTTTATATTTATTACGAAAACAATTTTATTCTTGTAGTATAAAATTTAATAATTTCCCAATTAGTGACATTTGACGTCATTTCCAGCTTGCTTTTAAGGATAGGTTAATAAGTAAATTAGAATGATTCGAGACAGATCCCCCTTAAATGCACTGAGTGATATTTTTTTTATGATTTACTAGCGGGTGCTACATCCTTTAATTTATAATATTATGGTATTCCAAAAAATGATGTTCCAAAAACATTTTCAGATAAATAACCTATTAGTTTTCAAATAGTATAAATACCTTGTAAGGTTTATCCTAAGTTAATTAAGAGTTATTTTAAGTTTTATATCTTCCCTCTCTTATTCTAATTTCAGCTTACAATTTCCTACCAGAATGTAAATTCAGAAACACAGGTAATGTAAATGAGAAAGAGCACTATTTAAGTCGTGACTTAACAGACTTCAGAGGAGAGAAAGAGTCCGATTCCCTGACTAGCGCGCGTTTGCCTTCTGGCTACATCTCTCTTAGCTGTTATTACGCTCGGCCATACCTTAGGCCCTTGCCGATTTAATTAATACTCAGAGGCCAACTAGTTAGATTCTGATAGCTTCGGCTATACCCTTTAATAGCTTAGTTAAGCTAGTTTTAGTTTAAATTATTATTATTTTAAGTTCCAGCCCGAGCGTTGGCTTTGTGTAAAGTTCCAAGTAGGAACTGATTGTAAATATACTGAGAAATAAAGGGCTATAAACCCGCTTTAAGTTTTACGTGTTCTGGTCACACACTTAAACGATTATTCTCTTGTCAGTGTTCGTGAGGTTCTAAGTTAGAACTTTAGATTTAATATGACTTAACTAAATTCCAATACTGAAAGTCTGTTTTCTAGGACTCTAAATTAAGTTCTTTTCGAATTAAAATTACATTGATCAATATTTTTACTAACAATCTACATGGAAATGATTTTCACTTAATCTATCAACTTGAGAAACCTTTTTCTAAACCGATATTTTGTTTTTAGTTACATACAAATGGAAACATTCGATTTTAAATTTGTTTGCCCCCCCCCCGATTATGATCTCAAGTTTTAAAAGGAAATGCATTAGGCAATTTTAGTTGTATGAGAATCACACATTTTGCATTTTCCTTTTTGTAATGACCTTGGCCTGAGTAACTTTGCCTAATTTTATATTATTGTCCTCTTACGTTTGAATGTAACAACTTCAGTTTTTCTTAGAAGAAAAGGCAAAAATAAACTTTGGATCTGCTATATAGCAGTTCCAAAGTTCCATACTCTAGCTGGTTTAGTGTATTGAAGCAATACCTGTTCGATTCTGCTGTGCAGACTCTAGCGCCCCTTGCACTTTTACCTGTTTACCTGTTTTGTAAAGCGCATAAAAGTTTCTTGAATGTAAGTATACAAACTAAGAGGAACATATAAAAAGGTAAGGTTTTGTAAATTTTGCATTTTTTGTTTTAATTTAAAAAAGCCAAAACACGAATATTTGAGTAGTTCAAAACATTTTTTTTTACCTTGAAATTGTGGTGTCCGCCGAAAATATCCAGCAAAAACATCGCGGACGAAAACGTCGTGGAAAAAACAACGCAAAGCGAAAACAACGTAGTACAAAACATCGTGGGAGAAAATAAAGCAAAGTGAAAACATCGCAGTCCTAAAACATCGTGGTACAAAATATCATCGTCGAAAATAAAGCGGTTCAAAAACTCCGCAGTTTAGAAACATCGTCGTCGAAAATATCATATCGTGGTAAAAAATAAAGCTCCTACAAATCATCGCACGACGATAACATCGCAGACAGGCGTATTTTAGGGTTTAATAATTGTAAATGGATATTTACATAATGATTTGTGAGCGCAAGATGGAAAGGAGGATTATTTTTACTTTTTATTTTTACTTTCTATTTCATGTGCATTCACTATAGGCATTCATCAAGTATAGGCATTCATCTCATGTGCATTCATGAAGTATAGGCATTCATCTCATGTGCATTCATCAAGTATAGGCATTCATCTCATGTGCATTCATCAAGTATAGGCATTCATCTCATGTGCATTCATCAAGTATAGGCATTCATCTCACGTGCATTCATCAACTGTAGGCATCCATCTCATGTGCATTACCAACTATAGGCATTCATCTCATGTTCATTCATTATAGGCATTCATCTATTGTGTATTCATCAACTATAGGTATTCATCTCGTGTGTATTCATCAACTACAGGCATTCATCTCGCGTGTATCCATCAACTACAGGCATTCATCTCGCGTGTATCCATCAACTATAGGCATTCATCTCGTGTGTATTCATCAACTACAGGCATTCATCTCGCGTGTATCCATCAACTATAGGCATTCATCTCGTGTGTATTCATCAACTACAGGCATTCATTACATGTACTCTTATAGTTTTCATCATCAGTTTACATTTCGAAAATTTCAGTTCGTTAAGTTAAAACCCCTGTTATGTATTCAGGATCTCAAACTGCATTTATCTGCACAATAAACTTTTGAGCTATGATTGTAGAGTCATTAGGTACCTTTTAAAGGGCGACTAGGGATTACGGAACCCAATCGCCAAATCCTGGTAGTAGAGAATCATCATCCACACCTTTTTTAGTTCGGCCGTCAATTTAGAGTCCATTAGGTTATTTGGAAACAGGAGACTTAAGAAATGTGCAATGCTCTCTCCGGGATGTCAGAAGGCGGGAGTAATGCCTTACAGGATGATGAATAATAATTTGCTCCCAGTATTGCAATGCTCCACAGATCATCCACCGTTTCTCATGTCCCCCTTATGGAGGAAGGGAATAAAAGAAACTATGTAAGGATTTATTTTATTCCAACCAATTATTTTTAGTTTTCCTTTCCTTTCCCTCCTGATTTCACTTTCCTGCCGAAATGTAAATACGTTATGATGTAAATGCAAATCTAAACATGTTTCAGAAGCAGTATTTAAGCTGCGTTTCAAGAGTTCGGAAAGAGTAGTAGCAAAATTAGCTCCGAGTTTATGACATTAGCTCTCTAGCCAGTGTTAAACACCCGTCACATTTATGCTGATATTTCTAGACTCATCTTTGCTGTTTGCAGATGATTAGGCGTTAGTTAAGCTAAGGAACCAGTTATTAGATATTAGTGGTTTGTTACATTCTCAATTTCTGTTAAATTACGTTGGCAGAAGTGGTGGCGGTTTGTGAGCATGAAGTGCGTGCATCTGTTTTAATTTAGTTTAAACAAAAAGGTTATTTGAAACCTTTCTGCTGAAGCATTTATTGTTCAAGACATAGCGAGAATTTGCTGCCTCGTCATCTACGTAGCATCAAAGTTATATTCAACCTAAGAAAACCCAAAGACTCTATAACTATAAACATTCTTCTCATATGGTCCTATGGTGTGATGAACAAACCAAGAATCTAATTCCAAGGTCCCTATTACAAATGGGGGCAAAGAAACCGTTAAATCTTCAAGGATTTATTTTTTCCTTCAAGTTCATCTGAACATGAAAAATAAGCAAACCTTTGCTGTGTTATACGTATTGTTACGTGCGTACGGGTTCGTAATGAATTGAATGCACAAGTCGGTAAAAAGTTATTAAAATTTATTCTTTTCACAAGAAATAAAACAAAATGCTGAACTATTTTATCAGCGATATTCGTACAACATCGCAATATCTGATAGTAGTTATATTTTGAACTACTACAGCGTTAAATAAAACTCAGATTCAAAATACAGAGAAACTAATTCGATCTCACAGCAAATTCGCTACAATCAATAACAGCATTAAGTAAACAATACCAGTTCACTTAAAACAACTGCAACAGAGCTGAGATCGAATCGAATCTTTTAATGGTAGATACAGCGTGTAGCAGAAGGTTGCTTTTACTGTAAGTCGTGAATTTTCTACCCTTAGGCGTTGGTATTTTAATTAATTAGGCGATACCGCCACGGCGAAGCTAGCATATGTACTCTCAAAGTGCGTAATTTGGATAAGCATCTGGAAGCCGTTCGAGCTGTGATTGCTGGATTGGCTGAATCGAGTCACGCGGGGGGTCACCCCACCCAAAGGCAGTCCTCGTAGTCTGCTGCTTGAAAGCGTACAATTGAAATTTTTATGAAGGTGAAGCATCATGGCATAATCTTCGCTAAATCTAGGTAAGTTTGGTATCAAAATATTCAGGATGAGGTTGGCATTTCGATATATTGATTATACTGATATTTTAATTTTCTGACATTTTTAACTTTTTTAGGAATAGGCTGTTTCTGATTAATTACGAAAGTCACATGGTGAGGTCACCTACTATTTTGCTGTCCATGCAGTCTGCTGCTTAAGTTCAAGTAAGTTTATTTGAAAGTCTTTCAACCGTTATAAATAAACAACTAAGTTCTTTCTTAGTAAACAGAGCTGAGATGCTTTAATTCAGCTTTTATAAGCTTTTTAATCATCACGAGATTATTCTGATATTTTCCCGATTTTTCTGGATGTCAAAAGCAATTACACGAGATATCTATTTATTGAATATTAAATGCACGCGCTTGCTCTTGTATTTTTACTTTTTCTGCCGTAGCTTTCTTATCAAATTCGTCACGCGCTGCGTTGCACGGGAAAATAAAACAATTTTAATTACAGTTCTAAACAAATACAAAATCCGTAACAGTATTATATTAACTTTCTAAAGTTCATTATAATTCACAAGTGTATGTTTCATTCATCATTTTACAACTCTACCAAACTAGGCCTAATAAATATATAATGTACTTTCAACCCTCCTTTCTGCATGCCTTCTTGGTGTAACGGTAGCACACTCGGCGTGTATTCGAGAAGTTCAGGTTCGATTGCCGCAGAGGGAATCGCATATTTGTCTCTTCTCCTGCTTCAAAAATACCTAATTTCTTTACAGTGGCGCCCGAACTAAAAAAAATGGTGGTGGATGATGGTTTTCACCACCAGAAGAGTGCTATTGGGTACCCTAATCCCCATTTGCCGTTTTGAAAGGGGAAATATGTAAGGTATTTTCTCCCTCCTTTCTGCATACCTGCGTGGTGCAACGGTAGCACACACGGCACGCATTCGAGATCTCCAGGTTCGAGTCCCGGGCCGGCATTTTTCATTTTTCACGTCTCCTTCTTCAAAATAACCTAACAGCTCTACAAATAATTCCAGAGTTTTATTCATGACGAAACTAGGCAATGCAAATATTACAAGCCAGAATGATAAGGAGATTTCATCTACTAATTGCAAGTTAATGTCTGGATGAATACGTGAATTTAATACAATTCTGCACACTTAGTACTGATAAGCTACCAAAGCAAACAGTATATATAGATACATCTAAATGAAGTGTCAACTACTACTAGCAATGAGTCTCCATAACAAATGCATATAACTGTACACACGAGTGAGGGAGCACATTATAACATATCCCATAAATTCAGCCAGATAAATGAAGGCATCATGCAGAAAGGAGGAGGTTCGGATGGTCTAATATGTACTCATATTTAAAGCGATTTCCATGAACCGATTTACATTCTCATTTACTAATGTTAACAATAATATAATACTATGTACACAATGCCTATGAGGATTTCCTCCTCAAATTACCACTCCTAGAAGGATTACCTTCAATCGCGAATTATATTTGTAGAGGGATGGTTCTGGGGCATAACGATGCCTTCAAGTATTTGCTGTGTTCGTAATCAGTCGTCGGGGCTTGACGATAGCTTAAATATTAACTGTTCCGTAAAAGCTAGAATTGGTTTTGTCAAGCAGCAAATATGCATTTAATGCAGTCTAAATAGCAAAGAAAATGATGGGTAAGAAACAGAAATTTCATATATGGATTATTTACTATTTTATAATTCCATTATAAAAACTCGTTCTCTAATTAATGTAACGTTAGATTACCTCATTCGTCAATTTGACATTATTAAATAAAATAAAAAAAATCTGATGTGCACACCACATGATTTCTTTGTACGGAATATTAAATTATACACATTTTTTCTGGCGTTTCATTTCAATATTGGAATGAATGAAATCTACTTCCTCGATAGAGCATAAATCACAATAGAATAAATGCATTTTTTAAAGTTCACTATATTTATTTACCATAGCCACACTCTGGCGCTAGGTTCACTTAACAGCGTTACATCTCATTCATTTTATAACTCAGAATGCAGAAAAATTATAGCATCTCAAGAATTAAGTTCTATTCAAATACTATAATAAATCTAAAACGACGTATAAAAGAAATTAAACAAATAAAAAAGAAAGTTTTTTTCACAGACGATTCAGCGCCGCTTACCTAATGCGAATGCGCTACTAATTAATTCAGTTCTCACTTCGCCGTCAGGCAAAAATGCATAAAAGTTCAAAACATTTTCATTAAAAATTCAAAGATGTTGAAAAACATAAAACACCAATAAGAGTTAAAACAATTAAAATGACTATTTTTATGCAAATCCCAGCCAATAACTTAAATGGTAATTCCGGAATGAATCAAGCATAATTTAATTTCGCAATAATAAAACAAGACGTTACTTTGTTGTTGCGAAGCTTAGTTTCTCTAGATTGGTAACAAATCCACTATTCCGTTCAGCTTCAATTGTAAAAAATATGTCCGCTATCATAACCAAAATTAGGCTTAACCGCACTTAAAAAACTTTTAAATTGTTGATAATTCCATAATTATTGCACGCAGGTTAACTAAGGGCACAAAAACTTAACCGAAAGATAAGAACAACATCATTCAATCAGTTTTAAAGCAAAAAATGCACAATTTACAAATTTATAAGGAGAAAGAAACTGAGCTCACTGAGTAACAAATTGGATATATATATATATACGTATATTTATATACTTTTGGTGACGCCGATTGCAACCAAAATGCGAGGTGCACATCTACATGTTATAGCAGCCCTATATACAAAATTTCAACGTTCTGAGCATACTCGTTTTTGACTTATGCCGAGATACATACATACGTACGTACAGACGCCACAAAGAAATCTCTTCAAAATCCATTTTAAATCAATTTTATAATTTTTGGGGGGCAAAAGAGTCCTTTATTCCGTCCTTACGTACGAATGTCACTCAAAAACATCGTTAAATTGCATTCGATAGCGGACAAAATAGATACTTTCTTTGAAATATGATGCCCGAAATTTTTCACGATTGCAATACTTCCATTTTACTTAGTACAAGGAAGTAAAAAAAAGCAGCATTAAATCAAAATCATTCCTCTCTAAGCATAGTAGTACAGAGGCTGTTCCCAGGTTTTTTAGACGATGTATATTGTATTCACAAAACTAAATTACATAAAATTCTTGTGTTTTAAATGTTCTATTTGACATCCCTTATTCTGAACTATCTTTCGACACCGCAATTTCCAGGATAATAATGCCTTTTGAAGTGTCAGAAGTGGTATTCTATCCCACTCCTCCCGAACAGCTTTCCAGAGTCCCGTTAGGGTTTGGGGACAACGTTTGGATAATGCAGTTTTTAAAAAGCCGAAAGCACAAAAATCCATAGGTGACACATCGGGAGTTTAGTAGGGATATCAGTGAAAGGTATGGCCTGGATACCAGTTTTTTGTCCCAGTTCTTTTAGGAAATTTACAGTGGATTTTGATGTGCAACTGCTAGCTTTGTCCCGATGGAGTCTCACATATGGATGGCACTGTGGGTAAAGCGATGGTATTTCAATCAGAAAAATGGGCGATAAAATATATTCCTGACAATCTTTGGAGTTAATCTTGCCTTTTTTTAACTCTCCTTACTTTTAACTTGCCATTACAAGAAAAACCAGCCACAATCATGAATCCTTAACAAAAACATTCTTTCGAATCTTTGAACCATGTACTTAAATTTTTTTCTCCCCTTTTATGATAATAAATGGCTCATTTTTGTTACAATGATTTAAATACATCCATGCTTCATATATTTTGAGAATTGTTTTCCATTTTCCTTCGGATAAGTGTTTCTCATATAGAATTCTGAAGCGCGTCCTGCGTCGAGCGATATGCTTTGGAAGAAGACGATGCACGTTGCGTTTTTTCGTTTTGTTAAGATTTAAGACAAAGTTTATCATTTTGTTTACAGTGGACACCGAACATTTTAATGATTTTGCAACTGTCCTTCGACTAGGGGGATTTTCTTTTAACATTAAACAACGTACCTTTGCAAGAGTCGAAGATGCCCGTTTTTTCCTCGGATACTTGTTTGGAATTTTTGTCCCACTCGAGGCTCCAATTTGACGTTTGTTTCCTTTCTTGTTGATGATATTTCCTATCGACGCTTTAGAAATCACAAAAACACGACTCTCACATCGTTTTTGGATAACGGAGTATTCATATTTCTCTTCGGAAAGAGCGTCAATGTAGCCTTCGAACCACGGCTTTGTTAAATTCGCCATTTTGAATAAAAACAAAACTTTCAAGCCACAGACGATCATTTTGACTTTTAAAAACATAGTACAATTACAATTACTTCTTTTGCAGCAAACGATGTTTTATTACAGCTTACCAAAATCGTCTAAAAATGTGCGAACAGCCTCTGTATATTCTCTCTAAATAAGTTAGTATATTATCATATAAATTTAGGATGAGTGCCCACATTATTATGACCATACATAATTTTCTGTTAATCTGGCTTCCGGTTTTCTTCGTATGATTTTTAAAATTATCAGTAGTAGCCAGTTTGTACTTATGCAAAAGGAGCCAAAATCTCATAACCTGTTGTATCAACCAGGTCGTAAGCTGATAATTATGGTATTGATTTGTAAGGTATTTGTAAGGTACACTTATTTTGATTTCAAACCACATTTGCCAATTAGGATTTGGATACAAAGACCATTAAGAAGACCACTATTACAAGAAAACCATCTTCGCGTGATGATTTTCAAATCATTTGCATGTAGTCTGAGACCAACAGCATTGAGTATGTTTCTGTATTTTTTTAACTGTTTTTAACTGTAACTGGTGTGTTAAGTTTTTTTGTATTTTACAATTTTTAAGGAAAATGTTTTGAGTTTTATGCATTTTTTTGCCTTGTCGCGAAGTGAGAACTGAATTAATTGTATGAAAAATCTATCTCTAATGAAATTTGAGGAAATAAGTTTAAATTGAAATCCAGCAAAATATGTGTATGATTTAACAGGCCGTAGAAGGAAATCCTGTGGTATCCATCCACATCAGATTTTTATTTATTTGTCCTCCTAAGTTGTTCCTAAATCGGTTTAGGGGGGCTGAAAATTCCTTCTTAAACCTTACTGAATACGTAAAATTTAACTACTTTTCGAATTATGAGGAGTTGATTCTCCAAGAATTCTTTAAAATTTGATACTGATACAGAAAAATCAGTTCGACGTTATTTTAGAGCGTCCAGTCTGTATCATCGTCATCATAAGTGATACATTTCAAATAGGTACACAATATTGAGGTTGCACGATTAGATATTTCAAGTGAAGTGCGTCCCGTAATAAATATTGATCTTCGTATTTACGGTCCAATGTCTCCGTCCCCACGAAATCGAGACATCACCTTTACGGTCTGGAGCTGTAATGCTTTAAGATTTATGGTGTTTACGGTCTAAGGTTTGCAGATGCATTATTCATGGCAGGCGAAAGCCAGGCTTGTGAGGATGAAAAGAAACATAAAAAGTTCCAGGATATCGAGCCCTCTTATGCGCTAGTGTTTCCTTATAAATATTTTCCCTTTCGATAAAAGAAAGAGCGGTGGGGGGCGGGCGGGCTGTTGTTAGCACAAGGTCTTGCAGAAGGCAATTGCGATGTTAGGATATCCATAATCTTTTTCACAATTCATGCAGCTGCTGAAATTGGACAGAAATGGGAAAATTATTACGCTTCGGTTAAATAAGTGCACTGCGAAGAAAGCAGGTGAAATTTGTTATTTCTTTGTCAGCTCTCGCGGGTTAATTTCACAACAACGTTTGAGAATAAAACTTAACATTTTGATTTTATCATAAACGTATGATTTTGTGAGGTTTGTATATTTATTTTAAAACTAACAGTTTATTTAAGTTGAGAGACTCTACCATTACTCTCTTTCCACCCACGCTTTTCATGCCAGAATGTAAATGACATACCGCGAGTTTATTCAGGTAAAGTAGAAAGATGTGTTATTTAAGCAAGCTAGTTTTAGAGCGTGTCTGTATATTCCAAGCCACGTTCTGCTATTATTATTAGCGACTTGCGTTAGCGCCGTTGAGAGTTCTAGCCATTTCGCTTTGTTTCGCCGGTTTACTACAAATCGGAGCCCTTCCCGCGCTTTAAAAGGCTAATCTACGATACCTTGAAATTATTATTTGTTATGTATTTCTATTAAGCCAGAAGTGCTTGATTTATTGTAACCCAAGTTAGATCATTTGTTATTTTTATTTATGAATAAAAAGATCTTATACGCCTTTCTTCTGATTTTTGTTTTGTTTCACGGGGCTAAAAGATAATTCTTCAAGAGTCCTTTTTTTAATGTCTATATTATATGTTCCCAAAGAGACATAGGCTTTATAAGTTAAAACCAAATTCGGTATCGAATGATATTTCTGTGTACATATGTATGAGAAACGTCTTAATTAAAGGTGGGTTCTATTTACCTTATTATGCCGCCCAGACGGTATGGTGGTTAAGGGAGCAGACTGTGATACCGAAGGATCAGGGTTCGAATCCAGGAGAAGGATGGATGTAAATTGTCTGTCCCTTCATAAATGGCCACCGCTTCCGGTCTTAGGAGTGGTCAATGCCGAAAAGGAAAGTACCCGACATTTCAAAGGCTTCAGATTTTAAATTACGTCCAAAGAGGCGTTTTTAACATTTTTGTGTGTTACCTTTATTTATTAATATCATGTTCTTCGCACTTAAATCATAAAATTCGGTTCAACAGCAATATCGCAAAATAATTTTAAATTGAGCATATCTTTAGAATTTCCTATACACAGTCTCCCACGCTGGAGATAAAAATGTTTTTTCTGTACAACGTTGCCATTCATCGCCTCGAAATCCTTCAGTTTGTTGATCAAAAATTCGTTAAAGTTTTACAAAATATGAAATCGATAATAAAACATAGTCCAAATTTGGGCTTCCAGATGCCTATATTCTCAGCAGGATGACGTCATTCAAAATTCGATGGCTCTAGGTACCCTCGTTTTATCACAATGCGAGAAACATAAATACATTTATACACATTCTTCATTATTTAATTTCTTTAAATATAATACAGGGCTGCAATATTTGGTGGTAAGTGTTTGAAAAGTGAACGACATTTAATATTTCCGACACAAAATCGCAATACGAAAACAATAGTCCTTCAGGAACAAATTCCCTTTGGACTAAAGAAAAAACTTCGAAGTTTCGAGCTTGGGCAGCCAAGTTCTAACTTATGCAATTCATTTTAGGACTTATCAAGTCTATTTTAGGACTCGTGCAATCTATTTTAAGACATCGAAGCGTCTATTTTAGGATTTAAGCAGTCTATTTCGGGACACATGCGTAAGTGTGAACCCAACTGTTGAAGACAAGAACATGGCACTGACCACGTGTGGAATTATATACTAAAGATTCGCGCTGATAATTTCCCAATTTAGAATGTTATTATTTGCTATTTCTTTTGTATCATTCGAAGTTTTGCTCAGTTATGAATACTTTACAAATTTCGTTTTACAGGTATTTACATTGAATTTATACTTTTTGTCAAAGAAATAAATACCTTATTTTTCGGCGTATAACACGCATCTATAATTTCAATTGCATTTTTTAATTCTTAAGTATATTCGCCGTATAACGCGCACCCAATTCTTCAGGAAGAAACTTAAAATATACATGTGCAATGCTCTTACCTTTTCAGGTCACTCATTCGAAGATTTGTCCTAGCGTTTAGAACAAAGGAAATACGGAATTGACAAGCGATAAGGGGAACAATATATGTGTGGGTTAAATGCTTGAGAGAGTAAATAGATTGTATTCAATGCAGATGTCCAAAAGGATGCTATTGGAGGGTTTCGAGGAAAGGAGGCTATAATTTGAAGTAACAAAGCCCCTGAATGAATTCGTGGAATTAGGAGTTAGATGTTTCCTCTTCTTGTAGTTATTTGACGCTGTGATTTTGAGTGAAAATCAAATGTTTCAGTGCTGCATTTGCTTTCAAATGCAGTTGACCCAGTGTTTCGTTTAGTCGTAAATATGGCTCCCGTGGATAGAAATAAACACAGAGCTGATTTCAAATGCAAAGCCATTCATTTTCCGAAAAAAAATGGAAATCGTGCTGCAGCAAGGGTGTTTAGGTGATGATGATGATTTAGTTACGGGTCAGAGTAACAGTGATAGTGAAGATGAAACAGCGGTGGTGTGCCTGAAGATCTAACGGAAGAAGACATACTTTTCATGTTATCCGATAATGAAAATTTTTAAGGTACGCATGTCATTTTTTTAAAAATAAACAGCATTTATCTGCATGTAGAAATCTAATTTTTTATGCTTATTTTTAAATATATCATTTTTGCATTCATCAAATAACGCGCCCTCGTAAATTTTCATCCTATTTTTGTATTGAAAGTGCACATTATACACTGGGGTATACGGTAGTGTGGGAAATGGCTAAAAACTTCGAAAATCAATACAGGGATTGAAATTACAAAATCGTACATCTGTTATGAAAGGTTAACAAAAATATAGGTTTCATATTTCTAACTAGAAATTTCGTTACTAATTAATAAAGGATTTTCCTTCAGATATTAAAAAAATAAATAAGGTATCCTTCAAATGCAGAAAGAGAGAACCTTCTTAATAAAAAGAATTAAATATCCTGAGTTTATTTAAACTGGTGTTACAATTTTTATCTAAAAATATAACCTAACAATCAATCAGGTTTACTGAAATTCAAGTCGAAGACTAATTTAAACAAAACATATTCCACATGAGCAAATAACTATTTAAATATCTTCAGCTCGAGAGCTTCATACAATTATTTCCCGTAATCAGAAGATCCAAATCCAATCCAATCTAATTAAGATTTTCGTTGCTACAATCTTTGAAAAGTTTAGTATCTTCATCCCTGGCAAATCTTAAGTATTTAATATGCAAACAAAACCTTAGGAAAACATAGAATCATTTTTATGTATAGGATTATTTTTCTTACCATAAGGGTTTCATGTAAGATCGCAATCGCATCAATTAAAGAAAAGAGCTTCTTAATCAAGCGTAAACTACATAAAATTGCAAACAGTTGCAGATAACGTAAAAGTAAACATACGTTGGAAACTACGTCTGAAATTCGATCCTGAATAGCAGCTTAGATTTCTATGAGGTTACGTGATAAATACTAATAACTTCTAGGCAAATTAAAATCACTATGCTGAAAACGTAAAATGAAAAAATAGAATATCATACAGTGAATGTTAAGCTTTTTAGCCAAAAAATGAATAAAAATCAGCTAAATCCAATCATCAGGAGTCAAGTCACGGATTTCTGAACTGCCAAAGGAATGTAGTCACCGTAAAGAAACTCACAAGGGAATATGACATTCTTTATAATCCTATCAATCAAATTATTTTTAAGACTAATGTATATTTCAGTATTAGACAGATACTGATCTCATTGCATTATATCGTTATTATGACTAATCTTCATAATCTGAACATAACGTAAATCAAGTCGATGAATTCCGCATGACCAAAAAGGGAAAAGGTTGAACCTGTTGCTGGCCAAGGTCTTGGGCAGCTTATGAATGACAGTACGAGTTCCGCAACTTCCTTATTAGTGTTGACAGAGAACATCCTGGTGGAAGGTGTCAAGTGTTTCCTACTGTCTTTCTTTACTCCACCCCCTGGAGGTTGACGCAGGTAAAACCTGTGAGGCCACTAGCTAGGATCTTAGGCAATCTTGACCACAGTATATAAAACCAGTCTTCACAAGGCTAGAACCATCTTTTATTCGGTGATAGGTGCAGTCTCAGAAGGAACCATATGGTACTGTCTTGTCTGCGCCTTGGTTGCGCGGACGCTACATGGTTAGATTTCGACGGTTGTCCATGGAGTTGGGCTCCCTTTGGTCAAAATTTGGGGACGGAAAACATTTTACTATGCTTTTCTCTTTGTTGATGGATGCATTGTCATCCACCTTTGACTTATATGGGATTTTCCAGACTCTGTGAATCGTTTAAGTCCCCCCTAGGTTAACTGGGGGTATCGTTTAGTCCCCCATAGGTTGACCCCTAGAGGCAATCCAAGGAGGCACAACCACCCCTAAGTTGTGCCTCCTTGGATTGCCTCTAGGGGTTGGGGCGATTAATCGTATATGGCTATTTACTTAACCTAGGTCTGAGAGCCCCTTCTCCCTGGTGCACTGTCTTTCCTTACTATTCACCACTGGAGAGAGTATTTTAAATGCTCCTATGCCGCAAAATTACGCTATATTTAAAAACGTCCGTGATTTCTTCGAGCTCAACGATTAGGCAATCGACACCACAAAAAGATCTACCGAGTTGGTCAATATTACATTATTTTAATAATCAATAATAAACTATAAGCTTCGTTGAATATTATTAAGCATTCTCAAGATTTTCTCATACTATGTAAATGTATTTACTCCCTCCTTTCAGCATATGTTTGTGGTGTAACTGGAATACTGCTTGTGGTGTGACAGGATGCTCGCTCGACGCATATTCGGAAGGTCCAGATTTCGAATTCCGGTGTGGGCATTGCGGATTTCTTCAGTTTCTTGACATCAAAATATTCTAAAAGATTCTACAAGTGGCGATCGAACTTCGAAATGACAGACGATAATTCCCCTACTACCAGTATCCCCCGCCCAACCGCCCTTTGAAAGGGGGAATATGTAGGGTATTTTCCGTCTCCTTTCCGAATGTCTTCCTGGTGTAACTGGAAGCAGGCTCGAGGCGCATTCGGGAGATCCAGAATTCGAATCCCGGCGAGAGCATTGTACATTTTTTACGTTCCTGCATCGGTATAACCTATTGATTCTACGTGTTAATAAACTATATAGTAATTTATTTAAAACCACATCTTGCAAATGCTTGCTAATTAATAAACTGATGTAGCTTATTAAAGTAATTTTAATTAAAAACTATATAAAGCGCTCATGTAGATGAGCAATACCTAAGCGACAGCTAATTAAAATTATAACGAGAGAAATTCCAATACAGCAAACGCCAAGTGCAAAAATGCTGGCGTGTTAATATAAATCTAATATTTTTTAATTCATAAATTACTGTATTTTTCTAAATAATTATTATTTTCCTCCACTATTTCAAGAAGCAATACATTGATAATGTATCTTGCCCTTAAACGACTCAGGTATGACTAACATGAAACATAATTATCCTACCAAAGATGAGTCTTTTAAAACTTCTACGAACAATTTTAACGTGAGATACCTCTATGCGCATCTTAAAAGTCAATTTCAAACTCCAATAAGCTGTGAGTATTGGTGTAGAGAATAAGAACATCTGAATAGTTTGCGCACGGTTACAGTTTCAGATTTCGCGAACTTGGTAATGTAAACAACAGCATGGCGGCAAAACAAGAAAAAAATGTCAAAGCTTTGTTCCATCATGATTTTAATAAAGTATCCAAAAGACAAAGTTAGAGGCTGGTAACAACGATCCCCTTCTACGCCCCTCCGTATATTGCCAGAATTTTAATCTCGAGGGAACTCTCCGGAAGAGGCGGAAATGAAAGTGTCAACCATTTCATTTCCTCACTACAAAGAGGCCCTCTTCAAAAATTTTTCACAGGGGAGGAGTTGTTATTAACCCGAACACTGGAAAACTCTCATCGTGAATATGAAAAGAGATAAATACTGGAGAGAATGCCACGGGGGGAAGGGGAACGCATGGATAGTTTCCAGAAAACAATGGTCCAGGTCACGCTTCTCTAGTTTCAGAACAATGGTGCAGGTCAAACCTCAGGCTACGGAACAATGTAAGTAGTATGGAATGAAAAAGTTTCAAAATGTAACGCTTACTTACTATATTTATACTATTAAGATTACTTTAAGCAAAATCTTTCATACCGCCGGGTGCAACTTGTTTTAATTTTTCACTTTAATAACAGGCTCAAACCGAGAGACATGTAGATTAAATGAAATATACCATAACGCATTACTAAATCTCGCCGCAGTTTCGGGATTTAATCCTTTTTCTTTTCTGATAAAGAGCAATATAATATATAAACATGTCATGTTATGGATTTTTACGCATCATTTCATGTATCATTTGGTCGCAAAGATAAAGACTGCCTTTAAGAAAGCAGAATTTCTGAACACTTTCTTGGGAATTTCGAAGCTAAGTATAAACAAAAGCTATCTGATATTAAAACAGAAATTCTAGAGTGTGTGTTTTTATTTTATCAGCAATAATACTTAAACCGATTTAATTCGACTACAGCAGTTACCTGAAAGGCATACTTTTATTTCCTATAAGAAAATAAAAATCTAATGTAAGCACCATATGTGACATCCTTCTAAAACTGAAAGCTAAACTCAGTGGGGTGGAGCAGCTTTAGTGGGCCATGGCCTGCAGTGTCCTTTTTCTGCTTTCTTGACCATTTTGCTCCTCGGTGTGCATCCGCATATGCGCTGGACAAGTGGTCAGCCTGTTGCAGTATTCCCGGTGTTTAGTCCCCAAGCGAACTTGGTACTCATTTTAGCAACCCACATAAGGGATGAAAGCCTGAGCCAACCTTGCCCAGGCCGGGGATCGAACCCCGGACCTCTGGTGCAGCTGCGTCACGTGCTAGCTACTTCGCCACCGGGTGGTATGATATCCTTCTACGGCCTATTAAATACTCTTTTTAGAACAGCAACAAGCCGATTTACAACAGTCAACAGACTTTAAATATTGTTAAATATTGATAGTTAGATTGACTACAGATATAAACTGCCATTATATATGTAGTTAGCCTTTGTAATTTATCGAAAATTAATTCTTTTCTAAATTTGACATCGCCAAAGCATGAATATTTTCTTCATATAAAACACTTCTGTAATTAGATTGTTTTGGTTTGGTTTGGTTTATGTGATTACAGCAAAGCCTTGAGTGCTATCTGCCTAAGGGGAAGGATGCCTTCGTGTAGGACTTTCTAAGGGAAACTAGCTTCTATTCAGGTTACACATGGGGAAAATCACGAAAACGTCCATGCAGCCAGCCCGTTGGCGGGATTCGAACCTCAGACAGAACTGCTAGAAGTGTTCAGTGACGGCAGGTCTTCTGTAATTAGAAGAATGTGACTATGTCCAACGATTCCGAAAATAAATGCCAAGTAAGAAGGTGCGTGTAAGAAATCAAGAGAAAAATTTTGGGTTAGGTTAAAAAGGTTTCACTTCACAAAATTCCTAGTTCACGTTCTGATTTAGCTACGTTTCAGCGTTACGCAACCCGTGAGAGATACATTGATAAAGAAATGAAGCAGTCCAGAAAAGTGACTACCGTTTTCAGAATAGAGAGGGGAAACATACAGGGTGTTTATAAAGTCCCGGACCTATTTTGATCTTTAATAACTCATAAAATAATAAAGATGGATTCAAATTATTAACATAAATGGTTACATAGACTCAAAAAGTTTCATGACCCTTGTCGATGAACTTCCACGTGTGCCCCCTTCGTCGCATGGAGAATATCATATTCAATTTCACAACAGGTACCGGCAAGCATGTCGGCATCCACAGAAGCTATTGCGGTTGTCATTCTGGTTTTTAGGTCACCCATGTTCGACACTCTGCTCCTGTAAACGTTGTCCTTTACAAATCCCCAAAGGAAAAAGTCCAGCGGCGTTATATCAGGTGACCTGGGTGGCCAAGAAATTGGACCTTCTCGCCCAATCCATCTTCCTGTAAAATGGTCATTCGAAGAACTACGAACGATGGTACCCCGATGAGGCGGTGCACCATCTTGTTGAAAAAGACATGTGGCTGAAGCTCTTCTAGTTGTGGAAATAGGAAGTTTTCCAACATGTTTAAGTATACGACTGATGAGACCGTCTTTTCTGTAAAAAGGAAAGGCTCAATGACTCGGTCGTGCATTAGTCCACAGCACACATTAACCTTTGGGGAATCCCTTTGTGCCTCACGGTATTCATGGGGGTTTTCGGATCCCCATATGCATAACATTGCAATAGTTGCCAAAAACAAAAGAGAGAAAAATGCAATTAATAAGCAGACGATATTTAGACTGGAAAATGAAATGACCTGAAATGAACCACACGCGCATACGATATTTACAAAAGTAAAGATATTCAAACCTGAGAAGGAAAATATATAAGTTATTCAATCAATAAATGCCATAAGTTTGTTTATATCTTCATTATTTTATGAGTTATTAAACATCAAAATGGGTCATACATATATTTGTGTGGGTATATATATTTATATGTTTGGTACTGCCTAGAGCAATGAAAGAAAGAAGCGCACAACTTGGTTATAGCAGTGTCCCATTTGCAAAATTCTAACATTCTACGGCTTATCGTTCTTGAGTTATGCTTAAGTGCGATACATACTTAAGTATATATTGACGTCATGAAAATAATCTCCTTTTTTACCCAATTTACAATCCGTTTTGGATTAAAAAAACGAGTCCTTTATTCTGTCCGTATGTATAGACGTCACGCAAAAATTCGTCCAAATGGATTAGGGAAGGATCAAAATGAGTATTTCCTTTGAAATGTGACAGTAGAAATTTTTCTCTATGACAATACTTCTTTACTTTGTAGAAGGAAGTAAACTAGAGGTTGGCATAGGTGTGTCTTCTCCAAGAGCAAAATGCTTTAAGGATTCTTTTTTTTTTTTCCTGTACCTACAGCTGAATGAATACACGAAATAAATTGTACACCAAAATAACTTTGCCTTTCTGCCTAATTTTAATTTTATAATGGCGCATTTATGATGCAGTTTGGTTTAACAGCAACTTAATTGACGAAAGCTTTTATTTGAATGATATCTAATACCCTCGCTTAAAACAAAATCTGATGTGTACACCACGTGACTTCCTTGCACGGAATATTAAATTATGCGCATTTTTTTCTGCCTTTCATTTAAACTTATTTCTTCGAATTTCATTAGACATATATTTATTTCTTCTTCAATTAATTCTGTTATCACTTCGCGACAAGCCAAAAATACATAAAAACTGAAAATATTTATATTAAAAATTGAAAAATATAGAAAAACACAAAACACCAAATACACTTAAAACAATTAAAATTTTTTTTTACAATTAAAATTACAATTTCTACGCAAGAAGGCATATTTTTTGGTGCACAGAACCGAAAGTTTACTTTTGGTTTCACTCGGCGAAAAGACACTGAAGCCGTAGAAACTGACTTAATTTGCTGTGGACGGTATGCTGAGTCAATATATGGGATAATTTAATAACTTAAATGATAATCCCAGAATGAATTAACCATGATTTAATTCGCAATAACAAAAAAAGACTTTATCTTTGTTGTTGTGAAGCTTAGTTTCTCTCGATTGGCAACAAATCCATTATTCTGCTAAGCTTCAAATGTAAACAAATATGGCTGCTATGTTAAACAAAAATTAGGCTTAGCCGCAATTAAAAAACTTTTAAATTCTTGATAATTCTACAATTATTGTATGCAGGTTAACTAAAGCATAAAAACCTTAACCGGAAGATAAGAACAACATAATTCAATCCTTATTAAAGCAAAAAAAAATGCACATTTTACAAACACATAAGAAAAAAGAGACTGAGCTCACTGAGCCAAGTAACATATATATATATATATATATACGCATAATTTTAGTGCGACCGATTGCAACCAAAATAGGAGGTGCACATGTACATGTTATAGAAGTCCTTTGTACAAAATTTCAACCTTGTGAGTTTTCCGTTATGCGAAATACATACATGCATCAAATTTTGAATAACGTAGTCCTTCATTCTAACATAGGCACCTGGAAGCCCGAATCTTGGATTTCGAATTTGTGTTATTATCTATTTCGTATTTTATGATTGTTTGATTAACAAATAAACTTAACTATTTAAAAGTGAGCAGTGGCAATACTGTAAGGATTAAAATACTGTTATCTCCATTGCGCGAGATTGTTCATCGAAAATTCTAAAGATATGGCGTTTTTAAATATTTTGTGACCGTACCGTTGAATCGAATTTTATAATGCGTAAGCTCTAAGAACATGATATTCAATAAATAAATTAAACCACAAAAGGGTAATAGTAAAAAGACAAAGCAATGTTTTTTCAAAACCATCTTGCGAAGAAAATGATGCTCAATAATAAAGCTAAAAAGACAAAAAATGGTTTAGCAAGAATGAGTTTAACAGCAGATTGACAGACTGTAAGAACGTTAAGAGCGTAAAATCTTTAACAAACCCTTTTGGAGGACAATTAAAATTTGAAACCTTTGAGATTTATTTATATTTTTTAATAAACTGACCTTCTGCACGGCCAGTCAACAGAAATAATTATTATTAAAAAACAACTTGTAAAGATTTTAATGATTCCAATTAACACACACAAGTCCGTAATTTCACAAGTCCGTCCACCAATTAATAATACACAGTCCGGTCACATTAATGTGACCACCACGTACTTTCCATGTCAGAGTTAAATAACCAATCACAGAAGGCAGGTGGCAGCACAGTGCAGTTGAGCGTATATAAAGGGTGTGTGAGGGCTTCGGAAAACATTTCAATCGTTGGCGTAATGCAGAAACGAAGCGATTTATCCGACTTCCAAAAGGGCATGATCATTGGCTTTCGGGCCAAGGGTGGAAGCATTTCCGAAACGGCTGAGTTTGTGAACTGTTCGCGTGCCGCCGTGGTAAAAGTGTACCGTGCATGGCAAAATGGGACTGTCCAAAATCAGCGACGTGGCAAATGTGGTGCACCACGGGCCATAGATGACAGAGGCGAACGACGGTTGCGGAGATGCGTTCGGGCAGATAGACGGGCTACCGTTGAGCAACTGACCACCAAAATGAACCAAGGGGCTACCAAAAGTGTCTCCCAAAGTACTATTCAGCGAACATTGCTGCGTCTGGGCCTCCGAAGCAGACGCCTGGTTCGTGCACCTATGCTGACTGCTGTTCATCGACGGCGAAGGCTAGAATTTGCACGCCAGTACAGCAGCTGGACGTCCACTGAGTGGCGACAGGTTGCGTTTTCGGATGAATCGCGTTTTATGCTCCATCGGACAGATGGACGTTGGCGTATAAGGCGTGAAACCTCTGAAAGGAACCACCCTGCAACCATTGCCGGAACGGTCCAAGCTGGAGGCGGGAGCATTATGGTCTGGGGAATGTTTTCCTGGCATTCTCTAGGTTCACTGATCATTGTGGAAGGCACAATGGATCAATACAAGTACGCATCTGTCCTTGCGGACCATGTTCACCCCTACATGCGCATTGTTTTTCCTCAGGATGATGGCATCTTCCAGCAGGACAATGCGAGGTGCCATACAGCTGCCAGTGTACATGCGTGGTTCGAAGAGCACCAGGATGAGTTTACCGTCCTCCCCTGGCCAGCAAACTCACCTGACTTAAACCCAATCGAGCATCTGTGGGACCATCTCGATCGAGTTGTTCGCGCCATGGATCCTCAACCGCGTAATCTAGCGCAGCTGGCCACGGCATTAGAGTCGGCATGGCTCAACATCCCAGAGAACACCTTCAGGGACCTATGTGACTCTCTTCCTGCACGTCTCGCAGCAGTCCGCTCTGAAAAAGGTGGTTATTCTGGCTTTTGACAGATGGTCACATTAATGTGACTGGACTGTGTAATTGAGAGGAGATTTTTTGATAAATTAAAACAAATATCTGGCTTGTGTAAGATTCAGCACTGCTTATAAATCGTTGAGTTGGTTAATCAAAATGTCATTTAGTTCATACACAGCATAAAACAAATAAATAATAAACACAAAATTCAGAATTTGGGCTTCATGGTTCAAATATTAAGCCCAACAGTGGCCGAGAGGTAAATTCCCTGAGCTCTGGTAATTCGGTCCGAGGTTCAAATCCTGCGAACAGGCTGGCTACATGGGCGTTTTCGTGGTTTCGTCCATTTGTAATGTGTTAATAGCAGCTAATTTCCCTTAGAAAGTCCTTCACGAAGACATCCCTCCCTTCCCTATAGTTCTTTAGGTCGGAATACCTAAATACTAATAATAAAGTTCAAATATTTCTATGGAAGACTATGTTTGTTCAAAATTTGGCGGCTTTACGTGCTGCTATTTTCCTACTATACAAGAAAATATTGTTACGGATTTCATATTTATTTAGAATTGTAATTAAAATTCCTTTATTTTCTCGTGCAACGCAAGCGATTTTTGAAGAGAAAGCTACGTCGGAAAATTAAAAATAAAACAGCGCGTGCATTTAATATTTAATAAATAAATATTTTGTAATTACTGTTGCCATTCAGAAAACTCTAGAAAAATCGAGATTGTTCTAGTGAATAATTAAAAAGCTTACAAAAGCCGAATTGAAATACCTCATCTCAGTTGTAGTTGTAGCTGTGTAAAGCGAACTGCTGTTTGTTTACTTTATGCTGTAGCGATTTTGCCGTGAGATAGAATTAGTTTATCTGTTTTTAATTGAGTTTTGCTAAACGTTTGAGATATTGTGCGAATTTCTCTGAAGAAATATTTCAGCATTTTGATTTATTTCTTGTGGAAAGAATAAATTTTTGTTGACTTTTCAACGGCCTGTGCATTCAATCCATAACGAACCCGTACGCACGCAACAATATGCATTCATACATATATACCTACAAATGTATACAGAGACATACCACATACATATATACAGTGGCTCCCAAAAGTGTTCGTACACTTACGATTTTCATTGAAATAGGGCTCTATCCATTAATTAACAGTAAACTTTCTGAATGAGATTTTAATAGTAAGATCTATAATCTATTCGTAACAAAATTACATGAAATATTTTTAAAATATCACAAAACTTTATTTTTAAGAAATTTATAATAAAAAAATGACAAACATTTTATCTCACAAAAGTCTTCTTACACATCAAAACAATCTTGGGGCTTTAGTAAATATTTTCATTTTTCGTCAAATTAATATTTAGTAGGATGTCCTTTAGCATCCACAACAGCTTTTAAACGTCTGGGAGTAGATGTTACTAGTTTTTTTGTAATTTCTGTATCAATGTTCATCCAATCTTCCATCATGACTGTTTTGAGTTCGCTTTTCCGTTTTGATGTCGTGTTTTCGCACTCTAATCTCCAGTTCATTCCAAATGTGTTCTATGGGGTTTAAATCTGGCGACTGAGGTGATGTTTTCAAAACCTGCAGATAATTATAGAGACACCACAGGCGAACGCTGAGAACCGTATATTTAGGATCGTTATCATGATTAAAAATAAAGTTGTTTCCAATACCCAAATTTTGGGCTGATAATTTTTTCAATATTTAAATAAAAACAATGATTCATTATGTCATAAATAAATACCAAATTACCTAGTCCTGATGCTGCCATGCACCCCCACACAAGAACACCTCCATCGCAATGCTGAACTGTTCCAACTATAAGTTCTTAGAATGAAGTTCCTCATTTTTTCTTCTCCATACAGTTATTCGACCATCGGAACCAAAAATGTTAAATTTGCTTTTTTCAGCAAATAGAACATTATTCCAGTATGTTTCGGTTGTATTTATCATTGATTTTGAGAATGAAAGCCTAAGCTTTCTGTTTTTCTCACTAGCAAAAATTTTTTTACGGGCAGAACGTCCACGTAATCCAGCTTCTTTGAGAACTCGTCGAACAGTTTCGGGTGAAATTGAAGTAGAAAACTTTGCATTAAATTCTGCAGAAACTTTTACAGCACTGAAACCTGGGGTTTTCACAAATTTTCTAATAATAAATCTCTCATCAAGTTTAGTTAACTTCCTCGATCGACCTTTTCTTACCTTGTTTTCAATCCGATTTTCATTTTTAAAGCGTTTTATCACATACTGCACTGTAGAATGGGGTAAATTAACTAATTTAGCGATATTTCGAATTGATTTATCACTACTATGGTGAAAAATTGTCAATTTTCGACTGCTGTTTGTAATTTCTTTGCGACTGCGATCCATTTTTCAATAATAAATAGAATATTATGAAGTAAACAATAAAAAATTAAAGCAAACGATTTTTGAAATGCCACCATAATGCAAAAATTAAAAAAAGCGGCAAACGATCATTCTAACCTTGATTTTATCCAAAAATATTTCAGTGTACGAAGACTTTTATGAGATAAAATGTTTGTCACTTTTTTATTATTAATTTCTTAAAAATAAAGTTTCGCTATATTGAAAAAATATTTAATACAATTTTGTTACGAATAGATTATAGATCGTATTATTAAAATCTCATTCAGAAAGTTTACTTTTAATTAATGGATATAGCCCTATTTCAATGAAAATCGTAAGTGTACGAACACGTTTGGGAGCCACTGTACTATATAATAGATTATTCGTTATTTAACAGTATGCACAGAACATTTCATTAACTTAAATCTTGAATTTTTTTTACTATTTTCAGTACACGATTGTTATTTTAGTAATAATGTAATACTTTCCTTAAAATATAAATTATTATTATAATTAACAACTATACATAAGGAGATGCTCCTACTGACTTCACTGCTCTTGCATTTATCCTAAATTAAAATTTTTCAGCCTTTTTCGGTCACGTGATTTAAACCATCTGTTTCGAGCTTTTCGTTGTAAGCTTTTTTCTAATGTTTCCGTTTTCGCAATCTGGAGTTTAACCATATTCCCACATGAAATCTTGAAACCCCTTTTTAGGTTTAGTTTGTTTTTAGTTTAGAACATATTTGGTAATCTAAAATACTATTAGGATATTATTAGAGAATGGGAATAACTGATTACTGAGGGTACTTGATATCCAAGTAAAAAAAAAAAATATGAAAATCATTAAATATAGTTTGTAATATGGCAAAACATTACATATTACATTTTTATGTGGTATTTAAAATACAGGTAGTAATTTTTCGATTATGCTTTTTTTTTTCGGGGGGGGAGGAGATTATCACATAAAAAATACTTTTTTTTGCCTCGAGTTTAACTTACTTAAAACAAGTATACTGTGGCACAATTTTCTACTATTTGCGAATGGTTAGGTTATTCAATTATGGCAAAGCGCACGAGGGCTATCTGCCTAAAGGGAGCGATGCCTTCGTGGAGGACTTTCTAAGGGAAACTGGCTCGTATACACGTTACACATGGGGAAAACCACGAAAACGCCCATGCAGACAGCCCGTTCGCGGGATTCGAACTACCAGGGTTCAGCGTCTTTACCGCTCGGCCGCTGGTGGGCTTTCTATTGGCGAATGAAAAAATTGTGTGTGTCTTTAAAGCGTAGGTAGACTTTTAATGCTGCAATGATATAATTGTAGTAGTAAATTAACTTTGTTTTTCCATTATCAAAAATGAATTTATTTTTAAAGCACACAGTGTAGATATTTCGTCTCGATTTTCTAGAAATGCACGATGCCCCACGAACAAGCTCCATGTAATAAAGACATACTTATTTTAGTTTTATTAAATATCGCAGCAAATTTTAAACAAACGGAAACTTTCATATTAATATAGATGTAAATCCGTATAATGAACATGAAACGCAGTATACGGAACTTGAATGTAAGTGAATGTAACTGAAAAAATTTTAAGGAATTTTTTTTTAATTGAATTTTTTTTTTTTTTAAGATTCGTGAAGAAGAAATGTTGTTTATTATAAGCGTCAAATAGAACAAAAAGTTGGGCATTGCCGTGATTATCACTAGTCATCAAGACTTACCTCCACCGAGAACATATCACAATGAGATTTTAAATCTATGCTATTAAAATCTGTGCCCTTCTGTCTTTCAAAAACTCGTGCGAAGTTATTTGGACCATTCTCACCGTCGTGCGATTTTAATCAGCCGAGATATTAATTAAAAACAATGAAAAGCCAAGTTTTCTCACTCATTTTTTCGAGTGGCAATAGTCTCTCGCGCTGGAGATAAAAAAAATCTGCTTTATTTCGAAATGTTGCCACTGTTAACTTTCAAACTGTACAGTTTGTTAATTAAAAACTTGTTAATTTTTACAAAATATGAATTAAATATAGCATCGTCAAACATTAAACATATTATTATTAAAAAAGGTCATATTCTGACTTGAAGAAAGAATGCGATTGGGTGTCGACCACAAGACACGGCGCCAATCGTGCGAAACATAAAAAACCCATTTCCTAAATGCAAGGAAAAACGTTCTATTCTCATTTTTCTTTCAAATTTATTATATTATCATTTATTTATATTTAATTTTTCAATAAAAATTTCCACTATTTTTTCCGTAATATCGCCATATCGTGGCGATTAACACATTTTTTGAGGCCGGTAAGATTCCATAACTTTGGAAATATTCAACAGCATGCTCTTCTGTAGTAGGCAGGTCCCAAATTTTAATCACTTTTTTTTTCGAAAGTGCGTGATAGAGGGGAAAAAAGGAGTCTTTACTCAATAAACTAGCACGTGTAATCAAGGTTACACCAAGCCCAGCGTGTTTGAAGAAGGACTTTTCCATTTTTGGCGAAAAATTGCGTAGTTTGGCGTTTCCCTTTAATAGGAAAAAATGGTCGACGGGTTTTTACGTTAAGTACCCGCGATTACATGTGACGTCATTGTATGTCGGAAACGTTTCGTTAATGTCAGCATTTAGCTCACAAGCCGCCGAGCGGAAAAGTCCCTAAACACTGGCAGTTCAGTCTGAGGTTCGAATCTCGCGAAAGGACCGGCTGCATGGGCATTTTCGTGGTTTCCCCCATGTGTGATGTGTTGATACAAGACAGTTTCTCTTAGGAAGTCCTCCACGAAGGCATCCCTCTCTTCCGTGTAGTGCTTTAGAGCGAAACACGTAAACAATAATAATAGCGTCAGCATTTTAAATAAATAGCTGTTGTTGGCGACTTTTTGTTTCAGGTTAGATAATTGACACGATATATTATGGCCACGTTAATTTTTTTAAAGACACTGAGAAAAAGTTTCCATATTATATTAAATTTAAATCATGACTTCATACGTAGGCTTATTAACCTGAAAGTACAAATGTTTTTGTTTCCTCGTTTGGCAAAAGAAAAATTATTTACAAATTGGTTGTGAATGAACTTATTTCAATTTCATTGAAAATGTGTTTATATATTTTCTCTTCAGGTATACATAGAACTTACAAATTTTGCTTTGCCAAGCCAGCTGGTATATATTTAAATCAAACTAAATCCGTATACTTAACATAAAACTGAATATACGTACTTTAATGTGAGCGAATCTAACTGGCTACTAAACTCTCTGAACTGAATGATTTCAATTCCTTATTTCCTTTACTTATTTTTAGACACTCATCAAAAAGAAATATTGGTGCAATCCTAGTTTACGGTACACAAGAGGATTTGGCGATATCATGATGATCACTGAAATCGACATTTATGATGAGCAGTAAACGGGTGATTTTGGTGTTGGCGGCAGTTTTCAAAATCTCGCCAAGTCCGTGCCGTATTCTAGGATTCTACCGAAATATTGGTAATTACCCGCATCAAACAGAACAAATTGCTTTACATTGTGATGCAGTATAACTGAAATTTTACATCATACCAAAAATGATATAAATGAAATGATAATTCAAGCATTTATACTAACTATTACTGTCGTTGTTTTTTAAAATTTGTCATTATTTTCCTTATTGCGATTCTATGCTTCTATTTTTTTTACTTTAAAAAATACACAAAAGTGTTTTTATAATTCTTATTTCAAATTTACTGATGAATCTGTGTTCACAATTTTAATGTAGATCTGCAACGTAAAATTCCAAGCAAAAATGTTTTAACTTCTCTCTTCCGGTCATTTGACGTGTAGTCATAAGTCTGTCTTCTAGTAATTAACAAAAGGTGCAATGATCGTTGTGATTTTACATACTATTAAATAACAAGTAATAGGCTTGCAATGAAGATGTATGTGAAATTCATATGTGCGTGAATTAAATCTGTAAACGCACTACAAAGACCTTTGAGTAAGTAATCCTCTAGCACAGTTACAAAAGAATCGCAAGTTACATCAACTATGGATTATTTACTTAAGAAAGGAGAAATATTACTCGTCTTAGAAAGAATAAAATAAGTCAAAAACTTCAAAAACATTTAAAATGAATTAGTAATTCAAAATGTTGAAAAAAGTAATTCCACTAATTCCTAAAATCCTTTTAAACCTTTTAAAATGTATCATCAGTTTTACCTTTCAATCGGCAAGCTTGTTGCAAGATTGTTTCTCAAATACTGGGTGGAGGTTGGCTGAAATGGCTACAGTTAACTAATACTCCCAATTAGTCTTACCTTTTCACTTTTATACCTTTTAGACCAAGCTTGATCGAGGTTTTAAGAGTTTCACTTTGCAAACGATACTTAATTCTTCTACCAGAATTTAACAGGGAACATTACATCTGGTGGGATTGGATTAGTTTGGTTTATATGTATATGGCAAGGCCTCGAGAGCTATCTGCTTAAGAGGAGGAATGCCTTTGTGGAGGACTTCCTAGGAAAAGTTGACTAGTATACACGTTACACATGGGGAAAACCACGAAAACGCCCATGCTGCCGGCCGTTTCGCGGGATTCGAAACTCAGACCGAACTGCCAGTGTTCAGTGCTCGGCCGCTGATGGGCCTTATACCTGGTGGAATTGGGAAGATGATAGCAAAGTACTCGAGGAATGTCTGTCTAAGGGGGTGTCTTCGTGGAGGACTTTCTAAATCAAACTGGCTCCTATACACAGATTTATATGTAAGAAAATTATATCTGTGAATATTATAATTGATAAAATTATCAGTATCTCTCGAAATGGAAATGCTATTTCGTTTTTTAAAACACTGAAATTTTCAGTTCATTGAAATAAATTTATTTATTGTTGAATAGAAAATACCTTATTCTAATGGCATAGACACGTAACAAAATTCTATTAAAAATTATAAAAAAATAGCATACTGCAGAAGAGAAGAAATTAAAAACTGTGAACCCCTCAGTACTTCCTTGCAGAATTTCTAAATTTTCAACACTGACCATATACATATATGCTGAACAAAAACTAGTACAAAATATGAAAGTACAAAGTAGTACAAAATATGAAAGTACAAAGTAGTACAAAATATGAAAGTAAAAAATATGAAAGTACAGAGTAGTACAAAATATAGCAGTACAAAGTAGGACAAAATATGACAGTACAAAGTAGAACAAAATATGAAAGTACAAAGTAGAACAAAGTATGAAAGTACAAAGTAGAACAAAGTATGAAAGTACAAAGAAGTACAAAGTAGTACAAAATATGAAAGTACAAAGTAGTACAAAATATGAAAGTAAAAAATATGAAAGTACAGAGTAGTACAAAATATAGCAGTACAAAGTAGGACAAAATATGACAGTACAAAGTAGAACAAAATATGAAAGTACAAAGTAGAACAAAGTATGAAAGTACAAAGTAGAACAAAGTATGAAAGTACAAAGTAGAACAAAATATGGAAGTACAAAGTAGTACAATATGAAAGTACAAAAAGCACTTTTGCTATCTAAATTTTATTGGAAAAGCCAATCCAAACTAATTTAGAATTCTCATACTAATAATTTCTTTAATTTTTTTTCCATCGAGAACTAGAAGTAATTTCCAGAATCTTTTTCATTGGAAAAAAGATAACAAAATGCTGCATTGAGCACTGTAATAAATCTAAATAAAGATCAATATAAAAAAAATAACTTACCCCAATGGCGTTCTCGAAATGTTAGTTTCTCGAAAGTAATTTTAACATTTTAGTCTAATGCATCGATATGCATTCTAAATGGCAAAATATCGCCCGCACACACGCAGATGCACACACACTTGATCAACATATCCTTAAAAACACTGTACTTTGCCTTCGAGATTTTGAGATACATTTTCATTGATGCGAGTCTTTGAAATTATTGCCACTTTTAATGGAATCATAATTTCTGAAATGGTTTCCCTTGTTCTTTGACCAACTTCTTAAAAGCGCTTGTCGAAATTGCACGCAATTGATTATTCTTACTAAGTTTTACCATACAGTCATTAACAACAAAAATCTTATAAAATAAATATCGAAGGTTGATTGTTAATTATAATAATATTTAAATGCAGTTATCATTTTAGTACAATTATTTAACGGCACTTTGCCAGTCCATTAAACAAAATAACTGTAACTGAAAAAGCAAATATTTCTAATCATACCGATTATATATTTAGCGGAGCGAAAGCAGACCATCAGAGTTTAGCAATTTGAGATGGAAATGGACGATATTTGATAAGCATTTCTCAAAAATTAGAAATAATAGAATAATAATCATCACGACAGCAGCAAAAGTGTTCTATTAATTATGAATATACTTGAGTGCAAAGGATAATAAAACTGTATTAAGTAACTAACTTACCAAATGGAAAACGAAACACGCCAGCACAGAACTTCAAACTAGGCAAAATAGCAACCTTATTTTGGCGTAGATTTTAAGTAAAATTATCGATTTCGTGGGCGATAATCCCCGTGGTCCATCTAAAAGAACGTTAAAATTGCATGCCAAAAAACACGAGTATTACGGCGGTAAAAACTAACCAAATCTTCTATAGCTAATCATAGTTGGAAACTTTCACAATTTTAGTTTCAAACTTTTGCAAAAACTATCCATAAGCATTTTTAATCGGTGAAATGAATTTCCGTGAAGCTTTTTATGTTCACAAAAACTTATCTTCTTTAGTTTATGACATCGGTAAAAGTTTACAATTGGGTGCCTCTTGCATTTTGGCGATTCTGTTTTGACGCCAAGATCGGCGCCAATAAGACACAATTTCAAGATGGCCGCTACACAAAATGAAAACAAGAAGTCAAAGAATTTCACAAACTCAGTGTCTATGTACACATCGACCTATTTCACTTAAAAAAACATCAGAGAATTACACAAACTTAGTCATTGCACATTGCCTTGAGTTTGTCCATGTGCACATCGATTTATTTTCACTTTAATAAATCAAGAAGTTACAACTCTCATGGTAACCAGAAATGGGGTTTCATCGCCAAAACTGAACAAAATTTTTCGCCAATCGAAAGGGCACCCAATTCTACACTATAGCCATGACATCAATTGAAATCCGAATATTCCTAATGCTTTTAAAATTCTAATGCCTTAATGTTTCCTGTTTATTTACAATTTTCCTCTGGCAGATGATGTTATGTTAGTATTTGCATCGCTTCACTTATAATTTTATGCATAAATATGGTCGTCTATCCTCATATAATTGAAGAATTTGTTTGCTCTAGAAGAACTGAAGCTGATTGCTTTCAAAAACCGGTAGAATTTTATTTAAAATCTACGCCAAAATAAGGTTTCTGCTTTGCTTAATTTGATATAATTTGTATTTATTAAATTTATTTTAAGTTGCATTTAAAAAATGTAAAACTAAACTCAGGATCGCTATGTTCGCTGCACCTGTAGGAATCGTCAAGGCAACCAATTAGTGAAAATTTTAAGATAAATTTCAAGATAAAATTCTGCGTTATCAATTCAAGACAACATTGACCGGTTAAGGTTTGTGGAGATTTTGGTTTCGCGAAACGGGCTGTAGCTTTGAAGGTAATCAAACTCGGTCATCACGTTACCGAACTGATGTGTTGAACGCTACTCCACAAAAGCACATAGAAAAAGAAATTAAAGGGAAAATCGGCTAACCGTAGTTCGTGAATTAACCATCAATCACTTTCAGTTCACGCGGCGGTATAGGAATACTCGAGTTTTGAAGCAATTAACCTTGAGAAAATTGACTTGTCCTTGAAGAAATTCTACTTTCTACAAAGTTCAGTCTTCAAATAACGGATGGATATACTAACCACAATATCGTAATAGCGTATGGAAGCTTCACATATCGTAATAAGCTTCACATATCGTAACATATGGTATTTAATTGCGTACGTGTTATGCAGAAAAAAATTTGGTACTTTTCTGTTATCTGGTTGGTTTGGTTTATTTCTTTATGGCAGCACATTTGATGGCTACCTGCCTTAGAGGAATGTTGCCTTCGTGGAAGGCTTTCTAAAGAAAACTGGCTCATATACATGTTACACATAGAAACACCACAAAAACGCCCATGCAGCCAGTTTTTTCGCCGGGATTCGAACCTCGAACCGAATTACCAGTGTTCAATGACTTTACCACTCGGGAGCTAATGGGCCTTTGTTATCAGGCATTTGTTATTATAGCAAAGTATGTGATAGTTACCTGTTTGAGAAGAAAGATGCCTTTTTGAAGGATTTTCTTAGAGCAACTAGCTCACATTCTCTCTAGACTTGGGAAAATCATGAAAAAGCACAAAGAATGAAATGGATCTAATTACCAATGTTCAACAGATTTTTATGCACCAAGGCAATACAACTAAGCAGATGTTGCGCAGTATAGTTCGACTACCTCATTCGTGACCATGAGCGCAAATACGCATGCGTCATTCGGACCGAATTATTCTGAAAATAGGGTGGAAGGATAGGAACTTTTTTCCCTCCAGCATATCTCTTTATCTCCGAAAGACTCGATGTGACCGTTCACATCGCTTCAAATAATAACGCCCCTTCTTGACGAGTCTGTGTATTTTGAAAGAATGCCAGGCAGGGTTGCATTTGAGACGGTCGAACTATAGCTTCATAGTTTTGACATTTGACGCAAGTGTTGTTATTGTTATTCGTTATTGTTATTTAGTATTCGTTTCGTGAAAATCCCTTTGTCGAGTTTTACTATATTTTTAGGTCTTCCCGTTTTAACGAAAGCTCTGTTTAGAACAGTACGAGCACAGATTACACTTAGGTAATTATTCCAATCTGTAATTGTTTTGTTACCACATTTAGCTGACTATATCATGTCCATTAATACACACATGTTTATAGTTCGATATCAGAACTTTGAAATCAATCCACCACTTACTGTTCTGTAGAAGGTAGGTCCCAAATTTTAATCCCTTCTTTTTTTTTTCTTCAAAATTCAAGGAAAAAACTGCAATAACAGTTAAATTAAATCCTTGTTCACAAAAAGAAAACGTAGCTTATCCAGTATCAAACGGGCTCGAAAGTTGCCTGAAAGCGTAGATGTTATGACTGCGTTATTATGCAATGCTAGCTGGCGGTAAATTGCCCTGCTTGGTTACAGTTTCAAAGTTGACGTAATAACTGGTAAATGCTTTTTCACTTTCTTGTACGAAGTAAAAAGGAAGTATTGTAATCGTGAAAAATTTCGGGTATCACATTTCAACGAAAATATCCATTTTGATATCTATCGAATGCAGTTTAACGATGTTTATGCGTGACATTTGTACGTAAGGTAAAAAAAAGGACTCTTTTTTTGTTCCCCCAAAAATTATAAAACTGATTTAAAATGGATTCTGAACAGATTTTTCTGTGTCGTCTGTGCGCGCGTACGTACGTAGGTATGTATCTCGCCTAACTCAAAAACGAGTAGCCTCAGAATGTTGAAATTTTGTACATAGGACTTCTACAACACGTGGATGTGCATCTCCTATTTTGGTTGAAATCGGCGGCACCAAAAATATATATATATATATAATATTAACAAGTTATATTAACAAGCAAGAATGCAAAAGCCATAGTACACCCTAAACCCTCTGAAATCCTATTCGAAGCAGCACGTTAGTGCCAAAATTACACATTAAATACAATTAAAACTTAAAATCCTAAGCAAAGATTCACATGAAAATATAACTCAAATAATGCCTAGACAATTGTAATTTTTTTGGCAAAATTGGGAAAAGCTGAAGTTGCAATAAAAACAAGGTATACAATAAACAAAAATGGTAATATCTCAGTGAGAGTTGCATAGTTGTCTCGTCAGGGGAAAAGGAAACCGTGCCCCTTTCATTGAAATATTACCTCCACGCGTTTCAACTGACGACCAATTGAGACAATACCGCGTCAATTAATTGACTAAATTTTAAAATCTATTACATCTTTCAATACTAATCTAAATCGTCTCAATTGAACGCCCCTTTTCCCTACGCGTGGAAGAAAAGTACTACTAAGACAAAATAAGAATTAATTAGAATAAAAAGAGGCAGCTAGGTAACAAATATTTTTAAAAACACCCCAAGACCTCAAAAATTTACAGAAAACTAAATTTAAAATAGTATTAGAGAGGATGAAACCACAAATCATAAATTATAATTTGTAGTTAATTTCTGAAACACTATTAGTCCTATATTACAACCGAAGAAATCAAGAAAATCTAAAAAATGGGGGCCCTCTTGCTTAAAGTAACGAAGCTGTTAAATTTGAAGAAAGAAGTACTTAAAACATATTAAACTTTGT
>KK112307.1:156416-206766 GCA_000611955.2 Stegodyphus mimosarum
ATATCCACTCTGTTACTCGGCTCGGTGATGTCATTTTCTTTATTCTTATGTGTTTGTAAATTGTGCATTTTTTGCTTTAAAACTGATTGAATTATGTTGTTCTTATCTTCCGGTTCATTTCAAAATCATTTTTTTTTCCTAAACGTTTCAAGTTTCAGATGTATTGAGGCAAACCTAACTGCTGTATTCATTGCATCTTCTGTTTCAAATTCGAAACTTAAATCTTGAGAATGTGACCTCTTGTTGACACATACAATCTGACCAGACACTTTAAATCTGTAATCTAACGATGTGCATTCTTTAAATCTAATCAAACCTACGCTATATAAACATTTGCTCTTTATAAACACTTGTTAATTTTATTGGGTGTTAAATATTATACAATTTAATTTAATTGTACACTAAATATTATACAATATATGTATATATATTAAATATTGCACAATAATTTTAATTCTTCTGATTTTAGACATACAATGATTAAAATATTTTAACTTTATAATATATTGCTATTATGTTTAGCAACTAAAAGAATGATGATAAAATAAAGTTTTATAATATCAGTACCATAGTAGCAGTATTATACCGATAAAAACACGTATATTTTTTGTAAAGCTGAAATTTAGATTACATGAATTTCTCATTTATATACGATATTTTTAAATCCCTCGAAAGATGTATAAATAACGTTTTACTGTAGATCCATTACAATAGAATTTTGTCGCCTACGTTTCTAACTACTGTTATCAAATATTGAGTTTTATAAATAAAAATAAATAATACCGTAAAAGAGAAGAAAAACTCTTTTTCTAATTGGCAAAGCTGAGTAATAAGAACTAAATAGACGTTCCTTTCTTTCACTAATAATGAGATGGAAAAAAGAATCTCCAAATAAAATGGGAGCCATTTTTGTTCCATTTCGCTTTGGATGATTTAGTTAATTAGAACAGTAATGTTGGAGAAATACATGCCACAATCTATTTTCTCCGTTAATTATGCCTGATGAAATGTCTTCCTTATTATTTTGCATCGTTTTGGGTTTCTTTGACAAACTCGGCTAACGATTATCTTCTTCTTGCTCATAAAAGAAGAAAGCGATAGTAATCGGGAAAGATATTCTTTCTTTGTTTCTTGAAAAGAAAATCCGAGGCAATTCTTATAATATGCTAGTTTTGTTTTTACTTTGACCTATGATATTTCATAAATCCTTGCTTAAAAATATATTTTGTTTTAAATGTCAGGTTTGATTATTTTAACTAGTGATAAAATTGTATTTCTTGAGTCATATGAATATTCTATACTATTATTGAGCTTCGAGAGAGGTACTCCCAGATACCAAAAAGCCATTTCGTCATTTTTTAATCAACTGAGAAAGTAATTAAAAACTCAGAAAATGCTATTTTTTACTTTCTTTTACCGAGTGGCAACAGTCTTGCACGCTGGAGATGAAAATATGCTTTATTTCGAAAAGTGTTGCCACTGCTTGCTTTCAACTCGTAGCGTTTGTTAATAAAAAAATTTTTAAAGTTTCACAAATTACGAAAAAAAAAGAAAATATGAAAGGTCCCACCCAGTATACCGGTTAATGATCCTGACTGCTATAGTGTTGGCCTCAGGCAATATTTTCGGAGTTGGGAACAGGGATAAATCAACTGTATCCCTGCCGGCTTTCACACCACCCAGCTTCCAACTGCTAACTGGACGATATAATTCCTACAATACGAAAGCACATATGAAGAATGTGATAATTCCTTACCTCCTTACGAAGCACTTTAAACGCCTTTCGAAAAAAATCCAAAACAACTAATTTCTTGGAGGAGCAAAACCAATCATTCCAAGACAATTGTCATCTTCAGAGTTATGACATAATTTAGATTGTTCTCAGAATCAGGAAATCAAAAATCCATTTTGAGATAATTAAGAATGTTTTTGTATCTATTTCTCACGAAATGACTTAAGCTTTTAGGTATAAACCACAAGTCTATAGAGTCGTTAGTTTATTTTTAAGCAGGAGACATGAAAAATGTGCAATACCCTCGCCTGGACTCGAACCTGAATCTCTCTAATAGGCACCGAGTGTGCGACCGTTACACCACGAAGGAAGGAGGAAAATACCTTATATACTTCCCCTTTTAAACGCCGACTGGAGATAAGGGAACACAGTCGCCAAATCCTGCTGGTGACGAATTATTATCCACTACCTTTTTAGTTCCGGCGCCATTGCACAGTCAATACCTTATCTTGAAGTAAGAGACATAAAAAATGAACAATGCCGTCACCGAGACACGAACCTTGACCTCTCAAATACGCGCCGAGTGTGCTATCGGTACACCATGAATGCATGCTGGAAGGAGAGAGAAAATACCATATATATCCCACATTTAAATGTCGACTGGGGATTAGGGGACCCAATAGGCAAATCCTGGGGCTGACGAATTATTGTTGACCAACTTTCCGTTCGGGTGCCACTGTAGATTTTTTTTTAGAATTTTTCGAAGCAGGAAACGGAAGAACTCTGCAGTTCCTTCGTCGGGACTCGAACCTGCAGTGCCTTCGTCTGGACCTCCATGCTACGCGCCGAGTGTGCTTCCAATTACACCACGAAGGCATGCCGAATGGAGGAAGAAATTACCTTATAAGTCTAAAAACTGATCAACTAATTTTAGAATTAAAATTGATGCATTTCACTCTCAACATATGAATGCACAAATTCTGTTAAATTATTAAAATCCTAATATATTTGAAACTCATAAAAGTTATTGTAATGCTCGATACGCACACAAAATTTAAAAGTAGAGTCGCTTTATTTGAAAATGCTATAATTCTTGTTTATGTAAATATTTCATGTCTTCAACATCACAATAACGCGAAGTGTAATAAACTGATTTTACAATTTGCAGCGTCCGAAAAATGCAGCAAACGATCAGTTTTCTTATTTTATTGGCTTAAAGAAGTTCCATCTGCACTTGCACCGCTTTCATTTGCATATATCATCAGGTATCTATTTTGCCACGCAGAGTGGCATCGTCCTTCGTAGCCATTGGGTATTGTTATAGAGACAGATGGGAAGAGAGCCCCCATTTCGAACTTAAATGAAAACAATAAAGTTCGAATACTGTCCGCTCATTGGTCCATAAACTTTTCGTAAGGAGCTGCGAGCAAAGGAAACCTGCCTTGTAACATAATGTTCCCATTGTGATGCAGAAATTTACGGAATTAGAATGTTTCAGATTTCTACTGATATTAAATGTCGCTGTAAATTTCGAAAAGCTGCTCTGAGGAAGTTCCTGGATTGCGACACGTCCTTTTCAGATACTTTTATCATGAATTATAATCTGGTCTAGGTTTGGAGAAATGGAAAACAGTATCCTTAAATATGTATTCCTTTCGAATGGTTCCATTCATGCCGTATTATTTAAATTATATTCATGGAAATAAAGGCATTCCTTTAGCTATCAAGATAATATATGTATTTATTTCGAAACACACATATATATATGTAGGTAGATCCGAAAGTTTCCTTCGCACATATAAACTGTTTCCAAATAAATTAATCTTACAGACATTGAGTAGCAATATTTCATAAATGAATTTGAAAGTTTTGTTAGAGGAGTCATACGCGTTCTTTTGTGACTGTTTACTATATGTAATAATGTGTTAGAATGTTCTGAAATGTTTAAAATTGCATATCGATCTGTGATTATATTTTTGACAAAAGGAGATCTTAATTCCTAAGAAATAAACCAGTGCTTAAATTATGAGGATAGTGATTCATCTTCTTCTTAATCCGCTGTGTTAAATGTGTAAAATAATTTTGCATTTGCCGAGAATCCGGAGTAATCCAATCAACGCTTGGATTATATATGTGGTGCATCTTTTCCTTCCTAGTTTGTGGTGAAAGATGGGTAAAATAATTTTATATGAGCCGAGAGTACATGGAAATAAAATAACACTTAGATTACGTATGTGACGTTTCATCGTTTCCTAGTTTATGGTGAAAGATAAGTAAAATAATTTTGCATGAGCCGAGAATTCGTAGAAATTAAACAATACTTAGATTATGTGTATTGTTGCAGTTTTAGTATTTATTTAGCTATGTTTAGTAGAAATGTAATTAAAATTGCTGCATTTCCTCTTGTTTCATTTGCAATGCAGCGCGTGACGACTTTGAAGATAAAGCTACGCCGGAAAAATTAAAATACAAGAGCACGCGCATTTAACATTTTAATAAATCGTAATTGTACTCTTTTTTGATATCCAGAAAAATCGAGAAAATACCAGAATGTTCTCGTGCAATATTAAAAAGCTTATAAAAGCTGGAGGAAAACATCTCAGTTCAGTTGCTTTATGAGTTGTTTACTTAGTGCTATTATTGACGGTAGCGAATTGGCGGGGAGATCGGATTAGCTTTCTCTGCTTTGAATTGAGTTCTATTTAACGTTTTAGTAGTTTTAAAATATAACTACTGTGAGATATTGCGATATTGGTTGAATATCTCTGAGGAAGTTTCAGCACATTGTTTTATTTCTTAGTATTATAGCAAATTTTATTAACTTCTTATCGGCTTTTGCATTCAATCCATCACGAACCCGTACGAACACAACAGCATAGTGTTTTGTCGCCATCCTAGTGTGTGGTGAAAAATACTTTTACATGAGCCGAGAATCCGCAGAAATAAAACAACGGTTAAAATAATATGTGAGTGTTGTTTCATCTCATTCCTTGTTTGTGGTGAAAGAAGTGTAAAATTATTTCGTATCAGCCGAGAACCGTAAAAAACAAAACAACGCTTAGATTAAATGTATGGTGTTTTGTCTCCTTCCTAATTTGTGGTCAAAGACGTGTAAAATACTTTAGTGTGACCCAATATGAATTATTTGAGAGAACGGAGGAAAAAAAATGGCAGAGTTCTATGTCTCCCGTTCTACTAGGCCGATTGACGAAATTCAAATTGCCTTTTCCATACCTCGAAAGCGCGACTTAGGATATATATTAGAGTTATATATAGCATCCTTCAAACATAGGTATTTTGACACAAAATCGGGCTTTTTCTGAAATAACATAGCAATTCTTTTCCATATTTCGATTCTACGACTCAGATTAGGCCTAAATATTAAATTTCGTAAAATTTGGTGCGAACCTTATGGAGAAATTCATAAATTTAACTTGGCGAATTTTTTTCAGTTTGAGCCAAGAATAATTCACTTGGCGAACTTCTTAATATGTGGCAACCTATTCTCCTTCCCTTCTATTGTGCAGAGCGGCAAAAAAAGTCACATTGTTCCTGCCTTTTTAAATTGTGGATGAGAGGGAAAAAAGTCACTATCATTCTACTTTCAAATAATTTTAACAAAGTGCGTACACCACATTTTCGTTATTATCGCTTTCAGCAAATATATCAAATTTCTGAACGCGCCAACATATAAATTCACGTATATCTCCGAAAATTTTGAATAAAAAGTTCTAATTTTTTTGCAGGTGCGCTTAGAAATAAATCTACTTTAAGATGATTGTTTAAATTCTATACCTTGTAATTCAAAAATTTTTTCGAAAAATTTATAAAAATTATTTTAAAATGCAAATTTTAAAAGTAAGTCATAAAAAATGGGTGAATTTTGTTTGGAATGAACCTAAATTTCGAACTGTATAAGAAGGAGTCCAATAAGTTTCATAAATAAAATATTAATAATTATATATCAAAGTCAATTAACATTGAGGAACTAAAATTTCGAGAGCTAATTTTTAAAAACTACTCGTGCGATTTTTACAAAACTTGGCAGTTTGGCATGATTTGCATCGAAATAAAATGGAAATATGGAAAAAAATTGGCATGCCATTTCAGAAAAAGTCCGATTTTGTGTCAGAATACCTATATTTGAACAATGCTATATATAAATGTAATACATATCCTAAGTCGTGATTTCAAGACATGAAAAACGCAGTTTGAATTCCGTCAATCGGCCCAGTAGACCGGGAGATATAGAAATGACTCTCTTTTTTTTTTCGCAGTGTACCTTTCTTTCGGCTCCGCTAATGCTTATTGTTAATCTCTTTGAATAACCTGTCGACGGTATTTTTATTATATTTATCGATGTACAGCTTTAAACTAATGTACACTGCTAAAAAAAAGGAACAGTTCTATATCTCCCGTTCTACTGGGTCGATTGAAGAAATTCAACTTGCGTTCTTCATGTCTCGAAAGTGCAACTTAGGATATATACATTAGATTTGTAAGGTATTTCTCCCGCCTTCTTCGCATGCCTTCGTGGTGTAGTGGTCTGCATGCTCGACGCGTAACCGAGAGGTCCGTGGTTCGATTCCCGGCGAAGGCGTTGCTCATTTTTCATTCTCCTGCTACTAAATAACCTAATGTCTCTACAGATTTGTATGTAACATTATTCCAACGTAGGTATTTTGACACAAAATCGGACTTTTTTTACGAAATGACAATGTGAGATCTTTTTTTTTTTTTCTTTGATCTCTCAGATGCAAGCCTTTTACAATCGTTCTTTTTCTACCGAAAACGGGAATTCATGACCTTGATCTTCTCATTATCTGCCCTTCTGGTCACGTGCTATTCAGGAATATAGTTGTCTTTGAGGGAGAAGGGGGAAGGAGTTACAATGAGTTCCAAAAGATACTTAGATTTGAATAACCCAGCAGATTTAGAAATCGCGCAGAAAATTTTATTTAGTGATGGAGAAGAAGAATTAAATGACGAAGAATTGGACGAAACTGAGGATGAAGAAGCTATTTTAGAAATATATGAGCTTCCTTCGGATACGGAAAATGATTTTAGTGATTCAGAAACTGAAGGTAATGATTTTAATCCTGAAAGTAATAATTTTATCGGTAAAGATGGATCAACAAGATGGGCAAAATCAATGGGACGTAAAAATGTTAAACGAAGGTCTCATAATACTATTATAACTAAACTACCTGGCGTAATAGGTACTGCAAAAATCCAAGGACTATATACGATTCTGGGAATTGTATTTTTACAGATGAAGTACTAGACATAATTGTCACCAATACAAATAAATTTATTTCTTCAATTAGAGGTAACTTCAGTCAAGATAGGGATGCACTAGAAACAGATATAATCGAAATTAAAGCTTTCATTGGTTTACTATATTTAGCAGGTCTGTTACGAAGCAATAGGCAAATTTTAGAAGAACTGTGGTCTACGGAAGGAACAGGAGTAGAAATGTTTTGAATTTAAATTTTTGCTTTAATGCTGCAGATTCGACGACAAAGAGACAAACGACGAGCGGAAGAAATTAGACAAAGTAGCACCGCTAAGAAAGATTTTTAAATTATTTGTAGCAAACTGCAAGAGAAATTGTAGCATGGGGCAAAATGTAACTACTGACGGAAAGTTAGAAGGCTTTAGAGGAAAGAGCTCTTTCCGTCGGTATATACCGACAAAGCCCAACAAATATGGAATAAAAATATTTGCCATGGTTGACGCAAAAGTGTTATATGCATCAAATTTAGAACTATATGCCGGAAGACAACCAGAAGGACCATAGAATGTCGTTCTTCGATTAGCAAAACCAATTTTCAACATCGGAAGAAACATAACAGGAGATATTGGTTCACATCAATTGACCTAATAAAAAAATTGAAAGAGAAAAAACTAAGTGAAAACGTTGTTCCACATACTACGGATTCAAGAAAAGCAGAATGACGCAATATTCTTGCACGAAATGTAATGTGTATTTTTGCTTGGAATATGCTGTTATGATGTGCAAAAAATGCTCTGAAGGAGAGTCTCAAATAGAATATCATTCTGATGAATAAATAAATATATATTTCCTTTTTTACAAAATCTTCTGTTACTATTTTGTGTACTGCATATTTTTTATTTTGCAATTGTATTCTTGTATGTTGTATTTCGTATTTTCTAAATTCTGTAATTTTCATTTCATTAATAAAAAATTTTTTTAAAAGTTCCAGATGTATTCTGGAACTAAAAAGAAAAGAAGGAACACTTTTCAAATAATATAAAACATTTTACATTATTAAAATGTCATGTGCATCTCTCGGATGCAGCCCTCCCGACGGAGGGAGATTCCAGGTGCATCCAACGGAGTGTTAAACGCCTTTTCATCATCATCCACCACCTTTTAGTTCGGGCGCCACTGTAGAATCATTAGTTTATTTTGCAGGAGGAGGCGAGAAAATGCTCAATGCCCTCGCCGGGACTGGAAACTGGACTTCTCGAATACGCACCGAGTGTGCTAGCCGTTACACCACGAAGGCATGCAGAAAGGAGGGCGAAAATACCTCATAACTGTTAATATAATTCGTCTAACGAATGCGTAGTTTCTAATATGAGAAGATGCCAATAAAGAAATGTGATCTACCGCTTTTAACACTTTTACACCTGTCTGCATGTTTAGATTTGCAGAACATGTTAAAATGACTAACCTCTGGCTTCTATTATACATCATACTAATATCTACTTTAATATATATCTGCTTCTATTATACATCATACTAATATCTACTTTATTATATATCTGCTTCTATTATACATCATACTAATATCTACTTTATTATATATCTGCTTCTATTATACATCATACTAATATCTGCTTTATTATATTATCTGCTTCTATTATACATCATATTAATATCTGGTCAGTGTCAAATACCTCAGTACTACACGCTTCTTTGTACCTATATGTTAGGCTTAACAGTGGGTTTAGGAAGCAAAAGCGAAATGTTTCCAAATACAGAGGCAATGAAAAATTAAGGTACAACTTCGCATTTATTAGCGTATTATTTCCCGGCAACTCTTAAAATTCAAACAATTCCATGATTTTTCTGAAACATTTTCCTCTCGGGAAAGAAGTTAAAATTCCATCATCAACTTTTCCGGAATAACTTAACTATGATCATTCTCCCAGAAAGGTATCATTATTAATAAGTTTGCTAAAACGTAGAGGGCGCTCAGAAGGAATTAAAAAACGCTTTCAGGTTGAGATGGCCGAAAAATGACAAATACCTGATGAATGAATACATTTGTAGGAATTTCATTACTCGCCCGACAAAGAGGTCGAAGTATTTTCCTTTTGAATTACCGCTTTTTGATTAATGCAGGTCCCGCTTCAAAAGACAGAAAAGACAAAAATTCGTAAAGACTTCAGCCCGCAAAACCGACAGCATAATTGCTTTTGCGTTTTGAGCTTAATGAAATATCATTTCAGCATCCTCCTTTGGTGGCGTGTCGCTGTAGACTCCCCTCAGAGGAGGAGAGACACTATTAAATGTAAATAAAGTTCTGGATATTGTTGAAACTTAATTCGAACGGCGTCTTTTGACGAATTTCGGAATTTGTCAAACCAATTACGTTTGCCCGGTGGGTCTGCGTTTAGTGAAAACGCGAATGTAAAGTTTAACTTTAATTAATGTAATTGTCGGGGAAGTGAATGATTTTCGAATGAGAGAAAACTGTTCCTTTAGTTCTGCAGTAATTTTAGTTTTATCACTTGGAATTTATAATTAAAATAAGAACCGAAATGTAATCTCTGTCTCACTTATGAAGCATTTTAAAGATCAAATTCCGAGTTGCGTAAAGATTTAAAAATGTATAATTTAATAATATCTTAATTTTGAGACTTTAAACTACTTCTGGTTTGCTTCTGGTAAGAATACGCAAAGAATGAACATTTGAAAGAAATAAATACTATAGCAACTAACAACAAATAATAACAAACAGGAATTCAAGATAAAAAATAAATAAACTTACAATAGTATATTTTCGAAGGTTAAATAGAGCCATAACCTTCTTCTTCAGCTGTGGAACTAAAAGTGATGAAAATAATTCGTGCTGTGATGAATTCGAAACAGAGGAGAATTTGAGAATGTTCTAGTTAAATGTAGAAACCCAAGCGCTTGGCGCCATCTAGTTAAAAAATAAATTCTTGAAAAACTTATGGTAAAGAGGAATTAGAATTGGTGTCATTAATCAGAATTGAAAGCGTTTTATGAGTGCAAAACTTCTCTAGACAATCTAAATCATCTCTTACCTACTCATTATTGACAAAAAATAAAATTTTCCGCTTCTTTATACCCGAAATATATTTTTCGTAGATAAATCAGCTTTCTTGCGGGCGTCTTACATCCATATAAGAGCAGCGGAGAAGTAAAGGCGTTGAACGCTGGTAGATCGGTCTGGTGTTCATATCCTAGCAAACAGCTGCATGGACGTTTGTGTTTAATTATCAATGTGTTTCAATGTGATCAATGTGTTTTCCTCATGCGTAACGTGTATACGAGCAAGTTTCCCTTAAAAAGTCCTTCACGAAGGCATTTCATCCCTTAAACAGATCATCCTTGGTGCTTTGCTATAATTAAATAAACCAAACCAAACCATATACATAAATGGCCTTTGATTCTTTTAATGATCCTTGTTCTAATCTCTCTTTGCGATCAGCTTTTCATGAGACTGCGGCAAAGCCTCGAGGGCTATCTGCCTAAAGGAAGGTATGCCTTCGTGGAGGACTTTCTAATGGTACGTGGACTAAGGGAAAATGGCTCGTATGCACGTTACAAATGGGTTTAATTCGTATACACATTACACACACAAAACACAAAAACGCCCATGCAGCCAGCCTGTTCGTAGGATTCGAACCTGGGGCCGAACTACCAGTGTTCAGGGATTTTACTGCTCGGCCAGTGGTGGGCCTCAGCTTTTCAAGGGTTGTTGCATAGTTTCTCTTCAATCAATAGATGGCTCTAGAACTTTTCTACATTTAACTACAGCATTTTCAAATTCTTTATTGTTATTTAGGCATAAACATACGCCTCTTTCTATACTTTTAAGTCATGCTGCTGAGGAAGTGAAATTTATTTATCCTTTGAAACAATAATGCTGCAAATGTATTCAAGTTACGGGATATCTTTTTGCTTATTAGTGGTTTCTATAGCGATCAGCTGAATGTTGCAGACCAATGATATCAAACTACCCGAAGACAGCATATACGATCGACCTGCCAGAAGTTTTTCTTAACAGAATTTTTACAAAAATTATTAAAAAATAAAAATAAAAAAAAATCTGAAAGTTTTAGATTTTAAATTATGTTTCTAAAGGGGCGTTTTTTAACGTTTTGAGTGTTGCCTTTATTTATTAAATATCATGTTCTTCGCACTTAAACCATAAAATTCAGTTCAACAGAAATATCGCAAAATAATTTTAAACTGACCATAGCTTTAGAATTTCCGCTCGCTGCAGATAAACATGTTTTTTTTTGTACAACGTTGCCATTGCTCGCTTTTAAATCGCTTGAGTTTGTTCATCAAAAATTTGTTAAAGTTTTACAAAATATGAAATATATAATAAAACAAATTCGAAATTTTAAATTTGGGCTTCCAGATGCGCTTATTCGGGTGGAAACGTACGTTATTCAAAACTGCATGGCTTTAGGTACCGTTGTTTTATCACACTTAAAGAAATATATATATGTTTATGCAGATTCTTCATTATTCAATTTCTTTAAATATAATTCAGCGCTGCAATATTTTGTGGCAACAGTTTGAAAAGTGATTCAGACTTTTAATGTTTCCATCGCAAAATCGCAAAACGAAAACAACAGTCCTTCAGGGACAAAGCCCCTTTGGACTAATAAATTTTAATTTGTCTTTCTAAGTATTTTTCAAAAACCATATAAGAAGAACAGTAATAATATCTCAAAGAAAAAAATTCAAACTCTTACTTACTTTCTATCTGAAATCTGAGATTTAGTAGTTAGATTTAACAAAACATTTTTGTTGGTTTCACTTTTTATTTCAAATATATTGATAGCTAAATATTAAATTTCCAGACTGATTTTTATTTAAAATAGTTCTAACATGTTTAATAAATCATAAAATAAATTATTTTAGCATAATTTGAAAGAAATTTCAAAACCTTTCTTAACATTTTAGAGAAAATTTTCCAAGTAAGACAAAACTTGAGAATAAATAATGACAAAAATTAGTCCTTTTATGTTGTTATTCACTAAATTTTTCTTCGACGCTTTGTTCAAAATACTCATGTTTACATGTTAATAATTATAAATTTCGTTTATTTCTTACTGAAGCTTGCCACTTGGTGATGTCAAAAGTGTCAAGATTTTGATAAAGTTAGCAACCTACGAGAAAAATTACTAGAAATTATCTTCATCACGGATTGCAGATGCACACTTTTTAATTAAATTTCAGCTGTGAAAAAACTGTCCACGTATAAATGTAGTTCTGAACAAAGAAATTATTCTTAGTGCAGAAACTCGTAACTAAACTGGTTTATTTTTTGACGAATACGAAAAGAAGTTAATAAAATCTCCATCTCCATATCTTTGAATAGGTTTTATATTATGTTATAATTTACTTAACTTATTTTATAGATTTTATGATGAGTTATTAAAGTTCTTTTTTTGATGGTAATGAAAATAATGTAACTTCGCATTTCAAACAAATAAATTCTTGAAATCTTTGTAACGTTATATTTACAATAAATTCATAATTGAATTCTCTTCGGGAGGCACATAAAACTGCTTTGGGGGCCGCATATTTGATACTACTGCTGTAGGTTACTAATCTACATATTCTTTGGAAAGAATTACTCTGAAAATAATAATATATATCCTTGACACCGAACTTTGAGTAATATATTAGTTTAGTTTGATTATAGCAAAGCACTTGAGTACCATTTACATAAGGGATGCCTTCGTGGAGGCCTTTCTAAGGAAAACCTTTACACATGGGGCAAACCACGTAAACGCCCATGAAGCCAACCCGTTCATGATATTATAACCTCGGACCGAACTACTAGTGTTCAGCGAATTTACCGCTCGGCCGCTGGTGGGCCTATGATGCATTACATGAAAGATGCAATAAACCATTGAATATGTTTTTGGCTACTATATTAAGCTTTTAGGGTTATTATTAATAAGAAGAGGTATTATGACATATAAAAACATTAAAACTGCTCATGAAATAAAGAATGAATTCAATTTATTAAAATCTACAGTAAAAAGGCAATAACTTCAATTTTAATTAGTCCAAAAAAGACATTAGTCCCGAATGGGATATTAGTTTTGAAATGGCATTTAACATTAAATTACCATAAATGGTGAATCACGTTTCAAATTGTTGCTGCCAAATATTATCGTCCTGCATTATATTTAGAGAAATTAAGTAATGAAGAATCTGTATGAATATATGCATGTTTCTCGCACTGTGAAAAAAAAGGTACCCAGAGACGTCAAATTTTGTATAACGTAGTCCTCTACCCAAACATCGGCACCTGGAAGCTCGAATTTTCAATTTCGAATTTTATTTATTATCCGTTTCTTATTCAACTTCATACTTCAGCGAATTTTTTATTAACAAACTCAACGTTTTTCAACGCTCTGTTAAGAAACAAGATAGTCTGAGCCCTGTAGCGTAATTCTACTATTTGTTTATATCTTCAAATTTTTAGTTTGTTCTTTGATTTTAGTTATCGCCCAAGCTGTTATCGCCAAGTCTGTTAGCGTCGAGTTGACGCACTGTAAATAATTAAAGAGCGTAATAAAGGGTACTTTTAACCCTTCTTTCTGTGCAGTAACTAATCTTTCAGTTATCACATAGAGGATAAGCCAGTGTACTCTACAAATTAATAAGTTGCGTTTTTCTTATATTTAAGCTCTTAGCCATTCGCATTCATGAAAGTCATGCATTACGGAATTATGAATATTTAATTGACTTACTTTATAGGAGCCTAGGTTGTTGACGACGCAGGGTAAAACGACTTCCCTGCCGGCTGCTATTGTCATGTTTGGAATGGGCTCTGCAAACGATGGCTCCAGAATATCCTGCACAACTGCAGCTGGAAAATTAAAAGAACTTTAATTTATTGGTAAAAAATCTACCAATGCAATGCATCACTCATAATTAAATGATTTATATATATATATACATATATACACTCATGTCCATAAATTAAGGATAATGCAAAATCAGGCAAAGGAAGAGTTAGAAGAAAAACAATTTTGACTTCTTTGTAAAGCTTATTTATTAAACACAAGGTAAAGAGCCAATAAAGATGCTATATGTTTGATATTATTAAAAAAATTAGGGACTTTTTCTCCCTGGAGCAAATTACAAAAAAAATCTATTTACAAAAAAAAATACTACATGGTTGGTATGATTGTTAATACATTGTATGTCTCCCAGACGTTGCAATACAGTCCTCACAAAGCCTAGGCATGCTGAGTATCAAATTATCGATCTGATCTTGGGGGATATTACACCATTCAAAAAGCAATGCTCTCCGAAGTTCCGGTAGACATGTAGGAGGAGGTTGACGGGCTGCAAATCGTCGGCCAAGCATGTCCCACACGTGCTCTACTGGATTCGAGTCCGCTGAGAATGCTGGCCAGTCCATACGGGGGATATCCTCCGATTGAAGGCATTCGCTTACGATGTTTGCACGGTGAGGACGGGCGTTGTCATCCATAAACACAAATTGTGCGCCCATGGCGCCCCGAAACAAACGAACATGTTGTTCCAGAATGACGTCCCGATAGATTTGGCTTGTCGTGGTTCCAATTTGAACATGCAGGTCAGTTCTGGAACCCAGAATAATTCCACCTCAAACGAGCCCTCCTGCACCACTGTACCGGTGTCGTTCAATGATGTTTTGTTGGTGGTAACGGGTATCTGGAACTCTCCATATGAAAATCCGGCGAGAATCAGACTGCGAGCTAAACCTGGACTCGTCGGAAAACATCACACAAGCCCACTGTTGTGGTGTCCACGCATCTGACAGATCTACGAGCATATTTCTGCCCTAAACGTCTGTACACGGTCTGCCTTGAAATTGTGGTACCAGTGGCTGAAGAGAGCTGACGAGACAGATCTGAGGCTGTGCTCCGCCTGTTTCTTTTGGCAGTAACTGCCAAATACCGGTCCTCATTCGGCGTTGTAACTCTGGGGCGACCTGTGCTGTAACGTCTACTCACATTACCATCATCTTGCAATCGTTGCCAATGCCTGGAGATGACACTCTGGGCAATTGCAAGTTCGTCTGATACTTCCAGTTGGGTACGCCCACATTCCAGACAGCCGATAATTCTACCACGTAAAAAATCATCCAAATGCGTCCTTTGTGTCATAACTATTCGGTTATTTCACTGAAATGCTTATAAAGCGCCTGCGAACAATTTTACTTCTTTGCCTGTATTCTTTATATATCACTCTCTTACACTCTCGTCATTGTGACGTACCATCGGTGTCATCTGGTTACTTCCTGAAATTTGCATATGATTCTTGAGGATGTGTATAGTAATTTTTCAGGTGATATATTTATTTTAGAGTTAGATTTCCGCGTGACTGAAATACTTATAAAGCGCCTGCGAACAATTTTACTTCTTTGCCTGTATTCTTTATATATCAATCTCTTACACTCTCGTCATTGTGACGTACCATCGGTGTCATCTGGTTACTTCCTGAAATTTGCATATGATTCTTGAAGATGTGTATAGTAATTTTTCAGGTGATATATTTATTTTAGAGTTAGATTTCCGCGTGACTGAAATGCTTTTAAAGCGCCTGCGAACAATTTTACTTCTTTGCCTGTATTCTTTATATATCAATCTCTTACACTCTCGTCATTGTGACGTACCATCGGTGTCATCTGGTTACTTCCTGAAATTTGCATATGATTCTTGAAGATGTGTATAGTAATTTTTCAGGTGATATATTTATTTTAGAGTTAGATTTCCGCGTGACTGAAATGCTTATAAAGCGCCTGCGAACAATTTTACTTCTTTGCCTGTATTCTTTATATATCAATCTCTTACACTCTCGTCATTGTGACGTACCATCGGTGTCATCTGGTTACTTCCTGAAATTTGCATATGATTCTTGAAGATGTGTATAGTAATTTTTCAGGTGATATATTTATTTTAGAGTTAGATTTCCGCGTGACTCCGAATTATCCTTAATTTATAGACATGAGTGCATTTATAAAGAAGAGGAAGGTTAAAAAAAACTTAATGTAAAAAATATACAACGAGATAAACTTTAAAAACTAAAAGAAGAAGGAAAAAAATTTTAAGAAATTAAAAAAAAAATTATTTTAAATATGCACGCTAAAAACCAAAAACATTTCAAAGACATATAAAAAATACAAAGAATGGCAGTAAATGGTAAATTAGCCTAACTGGAGGTTTAACACTTACTTACCAAGGGAAAAGCGTAATAAAATTCGAATCCGGATAATACCATTCGTGTGTCGAGAGGTCTATATTCGAGAGATCCGTGGTTCGACTCCCGGGGAGGGCATTGCTCATTATTCATATTTCCTGCTTCGAAATAATTTAATAATTCTACAGTGACGCCCGAACTAAAAAGGTGGTGAATGATGATTTTCCACTACTAGGATTTGGCCATTGGGTTCCCTAATCCTCAGTCGCCCTTTAAAAGGGGGAGTATATAAGGTATTTCTTCGGCCTTCTTAGCACGCCTTCGAGGTGTACGGATCAGTACGCTCGGCGCGTATTCGAGAGGTCAGTGGTTCGAGACCCGGCGAGGGCATTGTTCGTTTTTCATGTCTCCTGCTTCAAAAAATTCAAATGTCTCTACACGTCGAAGAAAAGACATTGAATTAAGGCGCTATATAGAGTGGTCATAAAAACACTTCTTGTATATATAAACCCCTAGAGGCCTGTCCGCTCAACAAATCAAAAATCTTTTATTAGAATTACAACTTCAACGTGTCCACCTTAGGAGACGATAACGCATTGCAAGCAATATATAATTGACTGCAATGATGAACGTAACAATGCAGGAGGAATCTGTATAACTTCACATTTTTGGCGCCTTTCAGTTTGAGAAATCTCCTGTACATAATTACACAAATCACATAGTCAATAATACACAATCTCAAATACACAAATCGTGTATTTGACGTGTACATCTTAGATTTCAGATAACCTCAGAGTCAAAAATCCATCGATGTAAGGTCGAGAAAATGCCGTGCGAACACAACTGCAAAGTTACGGGAGATGATCCTATCTTGAAATACAGAAAACTTGTAATTTCAATAGAAGTTTTTTTCCCTCTTCTCTCTTGTGTTGTGATTGGTCTTTTACAATGCTCTTCTCTGCAATCGCGTTACGTCGTAATAAGTGTATTATTTCAATGCTATTTATTTTTACTCAATACGCTGATAAGTTTGCCCCCCAAAAAAGTGGATGTTGTCTTTCGAAAATTTCGAAACCTTTATACTATAATCGTAACCACGAGAGCTCTAACATTTAACAGCCATCATAGCCATCCCGAGCGCATACATTCAAACAGCAATATCTCAAATTTCATTTCGATTGGTCGAGAAGATAGGCCGCTAGGGCTTCATATATTGGGGAGGGGGTAAATTCTAGAATGGATTATACATGATTTGATTCGCAATAATAAAAGAAGGCGTTATCTTTGTTGTTGTGAAGCTTAGTTTCTCTAGATTGGCAATAAATCCACTATTCTCCTAGGTTTCAAATGTAAACTAATATGGCTGCCATATGAAAAATGATTAGGCTTAGCCGCAAGTAAAAAACTTTTAAATTATTCATAATTCTACAAATCTCGCATGCAGATTTACTAAAGGCATAAAAACCTTAACCGGAAGACAAGAATAACATAATTCATTCATTTTCAAAGCAAAAAAAGCACAATTTAAAAAGATATTAGAATAAGGAAACTGAGATCACTAAGCCGAGTAACAGAGTGTATATCTATATCTATACATAATGAAAGTAATTAAAAGTAAATTAATAAGCCCAAGACTTGCGCTAAAGCTGCAAAGTAATAAAGCAATAATTCACTATAGATTATAAAAAGAAAACTCTCCATATTACATCTCCAAGCAACGGAAATTCAATTTAAAAACATTATTGAAAACGTATTTTTCAGAATTTAAAAAAAATTATAGAATTTTCAGTCCTCCTTGCTTTAAACACAGTTAAGGAAAAACTAAATGGCCAAAATGCCAAAATCAAAAGTAAACTTTTTAAGTATTAAAAAACTAGTTACTGTTATTGATAGCAGATTAATCGACTTATCAAGGGGATAAACCAATCTACCATCAATTAACAGTAACTAAAATAAGAGAGAGTGTTTCATCTTACTTCCAAGTAAGCATCAAATTATTTGCTGGATTCAAATCACTAATTGATACTCAATCAAAATAAAGATATTAGTCACTAAACCAAAAGAGTCCTGTTAAAAAGCAAATAATCTTTAAGATCAAAATTTTTTCACTAAGAACACAATTAATCTGAACGAGACGCTTACTTTAGAAGACATATCCTCTACACTCTCTTTTCATTTCAAATACAAAAGTAAAAACAAAAGTAGATTCAAGAGCAAATTTTAAAAAATCATAAGAAGATTAAAAGTAAGAATTAAAATTAAAGTTGAAAACTGCAGTAAAAGAGAAATTTAAAAATCAAACTAGTAAGCAAAAATTAACGAACTTGCCTTAAAATTTTAAAAACCAAATTACTGGAATGCAAGTACGTATTAAAAGATGGAAGCAAAAGGGTTGTCGTAATAAGTAGTTTTCTATTGAAGAAAGTTTAGCTTAAATTGGCGACAAAACTACAAAGTTTCTTGGAGATATAATACACAGAAAATTTTGGTTCGATCGATTGCAACCGAAATGGGAGGTGCACATCTAAATGTTATAGCAGTCGTACATATAAAATTTTATCGTTATGAGGGTGCTCGTGTTTGAATTATGCGAGATACATACATACATACGTACGTTCGTACGTAGTACGTAGGTGCGTACGCACAAACGCTACGAAAAAATATCTTCAGAATGCATTTTATATCAGTTTTATAATTTTTTTTTGGGGAGAAAGAGTCTTTTATTCTGTCCTTACGCTTAGATATCACGCAAAAACATTGTTAAATTGCATTCGATAGCCATCAAAATGAATATTTTCGTTGAAATATGATAGCCGAAATTTTTCGCGATTACAATACTTTACTTCATACAAGAAGTAAAACAGCGAAAACGTTTGATTTGTTTTTACTCACTTAAGGCTTATATAACCTTTAAATTAAATCCGGTTTTCGTGTAAAGTTACATAACACCCTATCAATTAACTGGACAATCTTCAAGAAACTACTTATATTAAGCATAAAATTGCACATCATGAAACGTTTGCCTGTTTAGAAAATCCGAAAGAATATAAAATGGATCAATTCATTGATTCCCAGCGATGAATTCCTCTAGCAAATGGGCATGAAAGCAAACACTGCAAAAAGAAAATATAATTTTGCCTAAACTCTTAAATTCAGTAATCCCTAACCAACTGCTGTGTATGGTAACCCTATCCACGTTTTCTTTCCATGTCGTAAAAATTCATGACCTTGAAACGGATGAGGAAACAGCTTATATTCGCCCGCGACTACTGTGAGGGTAGTTAAGGGAATTACGTTGATCCAGCTTTGTGGCAATGGAGTTAAAATGAGATCCTACTAAGGGATCATCTGCATATATCAATAAGTTATGCGTACAAGAAAACTAATGCATTTCGCTACGAAAGCCAAGTAGATAGTTAATAATGTTTAACGCTTGTATTTATTAGCTAAAAGGAAGTTTCGTAGTCTAATTTTTTAAATATAATTAGATATCGCCTTATCTGAAACTGCCAGGCATTGCTTTCGGTTTATTTGACGTCTTGCGTCATCACTTATATCTAAGGTCAACAATTTAGAAAGCTTTTGTTTCCGCCTAATGACAGGCACTAGCCGTTATCAGGCGTTGGCCACTTCTGAAGGCCTGAATCGGTGGTGACTTTATTATGGAGGTACCTAACAGTTGCGTCACCTTTGTCTCCTACGAAGGAACAGACAATTTACAACCGTGCCTTCTCTGGGATTCGAACCCAGGACATTCGATACTTTAGTCACAATCACTGACTACTTTCCTGTCCGGGCGCTACAGTTTCTAAAGGTAACTTTCAGAATTTCGTTATGCAAGGCAGTTACGATAGCCGTAGGCCCAGTTTCGAAACACGATGAAAGCATGGATGTTTACAAGTATACAGGGTGATTCGCTACCAGAACGACAAACGTGCAAGGTGTGTAGGGGTTACAGAGAGGACTCGAAATCACATAGGAATGCAGGATCTCAAATGCCGTAGTTGCAAGCTACGGTTCAAAAAGCAGAGAAAAAGAACAGAAACAGCAAAAACACATTAATAGGACAGAAAACATTTTATTGAATAGTTGTACCACAACAGGTGTTCGAAATTATGACCACAAGCCGTCTAGCAAGCCTGACAGCGGCGTTGCATGGAATTCTTTATGTTCTGTAAGATTTCTGGTATGTCACCAATCCTCTTGGCAGCTACAGATATTCGAGGGATGAGGTCTTGGGCACCTAACTCTTCACATGACCCCAGAAGAAGAAGTCCATGCATGATAGGTCTGGTGTAGGTCCATGTGGTACCAACAAAACGGGGTTCCTCCACATTACGCGACTGACATTCGCCGACATCTCGAGGTAACCTTTGGACAACGTCGTCGTGGCCCGGTCCATTGGCCTGCCAGGTCACAGGATGTATCATACATGGACTTCTTCTTCTGGGATCACATGAAGCGTTTGGTGTACGAGATGCCCGTTCCTTCATTTGAAGACCTCGTCGCTCGAATATCTGCATCTGCCAGGAGGATACGTAACATGCTAGGAATCTTTCAGAACTTAAGGAATTCGATCCAGCGATCTTCTGGTCGTAATTTCAAACACCTGTTGTAGTACAATCTTCAATAAAATGTTTTCTGTCCCGTTAATGTGTTGCTGTTTCTGTTCTTGATCTCTGCTTCTTTGTAGCATAGCTCGCAACTACAGCATTTGCGACTCTACATTCCTATATGTTTCCGAGTCGTCTCTGTACCCTCTAGACACCCTGGAAGTTTGTCAGTCTGAACTGCGATTCCGAGCCGTCTTTGTACTCCCTACACACCCTGAACGTTGTCAGTCTGGTAGCGAATCACCCTGTATAATGACTCTTCAGCAGAGAGACACTTAAAAGATTGTGGAGCTGGAATTCCTCTCGAGAGCTTGGCGGAAAGCGAAGAAATGTGGCAGACACTCAAATACTTCATCCGAGGGCTTCTCCTTGAAAATTGAGATCGGGCTGCACAAATCTGCACTGCCATCTATAACGTATCCAAGGCGTAAGCCAAAAACAGACATAATTTATGCTCCTGACCGTAATATATTTCATGTAGTACTTGATCTGATGTTAGTGTTAGACAAGTGAGATATGCCACAATAAAAACAATAGTAATGTGTCATAAATATATTTAAAATATTGAAAAATATCTCAGTAGTTCATCTTGAAATAATGATTTGGATGCTTTAAATTATGGCAAAGCATGTGAGTGCCGTTCGCCTAAGGGAAAGAATGCCTTCGTAAAGGAGTTCCTAAGCAACTAGATTTTGTTCCCGTTACACATGATGAAGAGAACAACAGAAACCCAGTTAACCTGTCTGTTCACTTCACTTCAAAACTGAGTCGAACTGCCAGTATATAGAAGTATTTGTTGGCGCAAATTTCAATATTTATTTTTGTGTATAATTATTGTTGTTTGTAATAAATATAAATAAGAATACATTTCTATGGATTTCACAGAGCGAGAATAGCTCACCTTTTCGGAAGTCAGGAAATTAAGAGTTTTAGAAGATTTAGTTTTATGAGTTGCTAGAACAGTTTAATGGAACGCTATTTAATACTTATAAAAGCTCTAAAGGTCCTTCAAAAATATTTTAGCGGTTATAATTGTTATCATTACGTTCTTTTGAAGATATGAGTGCTGGATGATTCACCCTGCAGATATTTCTAGAACAGTCCAGAACATTCGAGAGCATTCCACAGCATTTTAGAACATTCCGGAACATTATGAAATGTTCGGGAATACTCTGGGACGTTCGGAAACGTTCCAGAGCATTATGGAACATTTCAGAACACTCTCGAATGTTGTGGAATGTTCTGAAACATTCAAAGTCTCTTTTGTATGGGTGAGGCTACCCATTGGTAGGGGTACATAAAGCAAGATCCGTTGTGGGTTCGAATATCAGGTTCTTATCAGTGATGTGCAGTGAGTGAATAAAAACAAAGAGTGAATTGTGAGTAATTAAAGTGATACAGTGACTGAACATAAATCGGAAATAAAGTGTGAAAAGTGTGTAAAATGTGCTTAGTGCATTTCTTAAAAGTTGATCTGATTTATATTTTATAGAATGCCCAAACGTAAAAGAGGAGGAGATTTTGCTGCAAACGCAATCCACGCACGAAAATACCTGAAGCGCTTACAAGAGAAAGTAAGTAGTACAACCTAACAAATGAAGAATTCTACTTCTCTCGACGAAAGAAATATGACAAACACACCAATCCGGAGACGTAATGGCAGGCCGCACATTCAGTTGAACAATGTTAAACGAATTACGCACACTGCGCATGCCCAGAAGAGAATTTGGCGTCATTTTAAAAGAAGATAAATATGGTATATGGTTAACGTTCTCTTATCTGGACGTAAACAATTCGGGAATTTAAAACTTGTTAGGTTGTACGTTTCTTCATTACTTAGAGTGTAAATATCGATTGTAAACACCCCAAATTTTCGTTTAAGAAGGATTACAGAACAGGAAACATTACACGATGTTGTGTATTAATTGTACCTCTGAGGAATAAAAGCAATCGATTATTGACCATGCGTTCCATTCATAAAAATGTTAACAACTTAAGAAATATATCTAGTTTAAATTACTGAATTAAAGCCAAAGAAATTATTGCAAATAACTTATATTAAATGTAATGTTTATGAACAAAATAAACCAAAATGAAACGAAACAGAAGCAAGTGCAAAAAGCACAAAAAAAGTGTCCATATTATTGCAATCGTAAAGAGTCGCTAAGGCCTACATGACGAACAGGCTTGTGTAGGGTTGTTTATTTTTATTCGCCAGTATTTTCTCCCACGCCAACGGTACACTATTGAGCATGCGCAGTAGGCAAAATTCGTTAACATTGATCAACTCAATGTGCGGTTTGCCATTACGCAATCCGAAGTGGCTATTCCAAAGGGCAATTCTGACAACAACATATAATATAGTCGACGATACCAACTTTAATATTCAAAAGAAAATTCCCGGTGAAGAGACAATATACAAATCGATTGAGACGAGGGTAAACGTTGAACAATATGTTAACTTCCCTACAGAATTTTTAAACTCTCTGTAAGTACTAGGAATGCTATTATACTGCCTTCGGCTGAAAACGGGATCTCCGATGATAGTACTCAGAAACCTTAACTCACCGAAACTATGTAATGAAAGAAGGAGGGTCGTCAAACAGCTGTCGAACAGCAGCATCGAAGTCGAATTTATGACTAGAAAGAACAAAGGACACACAGTATTTATCACCAGAATACCACTTACATCTACTGAACTGCCATTCCAATTTGGAAGACTGAAATTTCAAACAAATTTTGTTTTACAATTAACAAAGCACAAGGACAAACTTTAAAATATTGCAGAATAACCCTAAAAGACTCCAACTTTTTTCACCGTCAGGTGTTTGTAGCTTACTCTCCAGTAAGAAATTCGAAAAATTTGTACATATATACCCCGGATAACAAGATGAAAAATATTTTTATAAACAAGTATTGTAAATAGTTAGAATACGTTTCCAATAAAAAAAATTACCTCTTATATTTTAAAGTTATTATTTTATTGCAACTACCACTACAATCTCATATCAACTCTCTGAGGGAAGCCGGGTTTCCCAGCTAGTTAATTAGTAATAATAAATTATGTAAGTTTCGTTATAAAAGTTATACCTATGTTATAAAAACGGTATACAAATCTTTTTCAGGAGATAATAGATTGTTGTACTTAATTAAGGATCAAGCTGGTATTGTTGACTGGTTGGTAATTAAATATGACTAGGCATATGTCCTCGATGAGAAAAGATGGCTTCTGAGAGCCAGATTCTAGGAATGGTAGTCACTCTTTCTTCAATGACTTGCTAGATATCTGTTATCGAAAAGCAAACTTGTTGCTATACACCAGAGTATGCTATGATTTTTCAGTCAATATATTTGCATTATAAGGAGTATTTTCATATTTCCGAATCTGTAATAAATTTCGATGCAGTCAGCACATGTTAAATGATGTTTACACATAAGAAACAAGTTAATAAGAAAACACTAATTTTTTTTTTCCCAAAGACTAAAAGAATAAAAAAAACTTAGCTAAGAATAAAAGAATTAAAAAAAAAGGTCTAAAAGCTTTCAGATTTTATATTACGTCCAAAATAGCCTTTCGTGTGTCCTTTTTTTTTATTAAAGATAATTTTCTTTGCACTTAAGGGGTGCCGGAACCCTCTATACCTACAATGTTAAATTAGCAATTTTCTATGTACCTTTTCTCAAAATCTGCTGTAGATACACACTTGGAAGTTTCTCTGTAATTAATTGACACTTATCTGATTATGCGGAAATGAGCTTTTGAAACATTTTGAAGTTTAGACTAAATTATAGAATATTTTATTAGGCATAGTGAAATTTAGCACTTTTCTCACACAAAAAAAATTGTGAATTTTTTCCCTTAGTTTATTACAAAAAGCTCATTTCAGTAAATATTAAGAAATAGAATAAATAAGCCCTAAAATGTTCACGTACCTGACAGCAGCAGTTTCTGAGAAAAGGTACATCGAGTATAGAAAAATGACGTTTGGAGGAAAACCCGTTTTTTATGTATAAATCCTCATTTATCAAAGCATTCCATGATAAAATAAAACTAGATTTCTTACAGTTCTAATTTTCATAGAGATTAAAGTATGGTATTTTTAGAAAGCTAAAAGTGTAGAGAATTTGAAAATGCAAAAATCCCTAATCACCATTTTTGACTTCTTTGAACCCTTGAACCTTACCCCTTGAACCATAAAATTCAATTCATCAGCAATATTACAAAATATTTAAAAACAGCATATGCTTAGAATTTCCGATACACAGTCTCGCGCGCCTGAGATAAAAATGTTTTTTTCCCTATAGTGTTACCGCTGCTCGGTTTTAAATCGTTGAGTTTGTTAATCTAAAATTCGTTCCAGTTTTACAAAATTTGAAATAAATTATAAAACAAATTCGAAATTAAAAATTCGGGCTTCCGAGTGCCCATGTTCGGAAGTTATTCATAATTTGATGGCTGTAGCTACCGCTGGTATTTTCACAATGCGAGAAACATACATGCAGATTCTTCATTATTTAATAGTTTTAAATATAATACATGGCGATAATATTTGGTGGCAACAGTTTGAAAAATGAATCAACGTAGAAAGTGAAACGACGCAAAATGCCGTTTTTCGATTAATAGCGCTATGGGTCTAACGACACTTTGGGCTAAAAAAACTGAGCGAAACTAAAGTTGCCTTTCTATCTAATTATAATATTTAAGACCTTGAACTGAAGTTTTATATTTCCATGAGTTCTATGTTTAAGTTTGCCATCTATTGTTGACGATTTCTATCTGAGAAAGAGACATCAAAAGTGAGAATTAGGCTCCGTAAGTTGAAAACCGATGCGCAGCAGATATAAAATACAATAATTTTGGATTACCGTGGTGCAAACAATTGAAAGCAGTGAAACAAAAAAACTTGAAATCTTTCAGATTTTAGATTACGCCTAAAGGGTCGTTTATTTAACGTTTTGTGTGCTACCTTTATTTATTAAATATCATGTTCTTCGCACTTAACTTCAATTCAATAGCAATATCACAAAATGTATAAAAACAACATATCTTTAGAATTTCTGACAAACAGACTGGCGCGCTGGAGGTAAAAAAAATTTTTTTTCGTACAGTCTTGCCATTGTTCGCTTTGAAATCGTTATAAAAAATTTGTTTTTACAAAATGTTTTTTACACAATATGAAAAATATTTCGAAGTTTTACAAAATATGAAATAATACTTTTACAAATAAACAAAATAGTTAATAAAAGTTTTACAAAATGTAACAAAAATAAAACATACTCCAAACTCGGACTTCTAGGTGCCCATATTTGGGTTGAGGACTATGTTATTCAAAATTGGATAACTCTAGATACCTTTTCTTCACAATGCAAGAATCATATATATGTTTATACAGATTCTTTATTATTTAATTTCTTTAAATATTATACAGGACGACGTTCGGATGGAGAATTAAGATTTCCAAAATTAGATGGCTCTAGGTCCCTTGTTTTTCAACAATGAGAGAAAACGAAAATTTATTTTTTTAAGAAAATAATACAGGGCGATAATATTTGGTGGCAACAATTTAAAAAGTGATGATCTTTTCATAGTGAACTGACGCGAAATGACATTTCGAGACTAACAGACTTTCTGGCCTACGCTTTTTTGGGTTAAAAATTAATTGGGTTTTTTTTGGGTTAAAAATTAAAAATTAATTTTTTGGGTTAGTTATAGAATTCCGTCACACACGATATTTTACTAATTCCTAGAATTCCTTAACGCTAATTCTTAATATATTACTGAAATATTTCAGAGAATTCTCTAAATACTTTATCAGGCATCCATAAGAGAGAGAGAGAAAAAAAATCATCGAATTGTGGTCTAATGAACAGATTGAAAACGCGATGGTAAATATTTGGAGCGTCCTTAGGTCAAGGAAGAAGAAAAAATTCCTTGGCAGTTGCGATCGTTTGGGAAAAACGGTCAATCCTTTTGATCGTCCATCATCATCAGACCGTACAGCTACAGAGCATGTATCTTCCACCGAAATGTGCTTCCCCAATACATGCAGCCCGAGAGTTTCTTATTGTTGTTTCCTCGGGTAAGCCTTTATTTTTATAGTCATCAGAAAAAAGTATCGGTATCCAATAAATTTACTACAGCTGGAAACTGTTCGCGGCAAGCGATGTGACCGCCAATGAAGTTTAAACTAGAACTCTAAGATTTGCCAGGTGGAAGAAGTGCTAGAGACACTTTCTTAGAACTATTTTTAAGCGAATAGAAGTTGCAATTTTTCGTGCGGTAGAGAATTGATTTAAACTTTCCGCAGACTTTTCTTTCAGAAAAGCACCAGTTCTGATAAATGACTTTTCATAACCATTCAAATACTACAGGATATGAAGAATTTACAACAGTATTATATTTATGTCATTTGACACACTGAGCCATTTTATCTGCCTTAAAATGTGTTTCAAGAGTTAAGCATTACATATCGTAGTGTGTATCTAATAGCCTAACATTTCTAAGGTTTCTGCTTTGAATCAGGTTTATAATAATTCATAAGGCTTCTGTTTCATGTTCGAAATGCACTTTTCAATACGACTTTCTTATAGATCTGTGGTAATTTGGACAGAATATTGGATATAGTTCATTAAACTTTGAGGTCCAAAAATATGTATTGCAGAAAGTAAATGGTAGAGTCACCTACCCTTTAGGCGTGATAATATCGAAGATAATTTTCACGTTTAACCCAAAATTATGGCTAATCTGCAACCTTTTAAAAACAGATAAATTATCCATGTTATAATCTGCAGAAAAAAATAATTAATAATTTATTTGTGTTTTTAAGCAGTTTAGTTCAGAAGATAAATTTATTTGGTTATTTAATTTAAATCGGAGTTCAAAACAAAAAGAACCTGATTTAAAAAACAAACAAAATACACTCTTAGACAAAAAAAAAAAAAAACGCCGCACCACGACGCACCGAGAAAATATAAAGCAAATGGGACACAAATTGATATGCATACAGGTTTCGACGAAAAATGCAAAATTTTACATTTTGGCTGCCAATGAATGAACGGTTGTCGCTACAGCGCATCTGATCTGCGCAAATGGCAGGATATTTAAGAGGAGAAATTACTATTCCAGGTCATAAATTCCTCACGGATTTCATTCCGTGTACTCTGGTAGACAGTAATTATGCCTCGCATACAGATGCGCGAACGATATGCGCAGATGTCAGAATTTGAGAGAGGTCGTGTAGTTGGACTCAGAAGCCGGTGGGCCTTATCGGCAAACAGCTCAACATTTGAGCAGGAGCAATGTCACTACCAGACGATGTTGGCAGGAATGGCTGAACCGTGGCCGCACACAGCGTCAAGAAGGGAGCGGTAGGCCTAGAGAAACGACAGAACGTGAAGACCAAGCAATCGTCACAGCGACACTCACAGGCCCAGATGTATCATTATCATCGATTGTACGTGCAACTAGTGCTTCGGTGACCGCAAGGACCATTCGTAGACGGCTCACAGAAAGGGGGCTGAGGTCACGGCGCCGCTTGCACCGACTACCATTGATTTCTGTAAAACGTCAAGCTCGTTTGCAATGGTGTCGGGCTCATTCGCACTGGAATGTCACTGAATGGACTAAAATAGTCTTCAGTGATGAGTCCCGCTTTGAGACGCCCCGGACAGCGTTGTGATAGCAACTTGTCTGTCTTCAGGCAGACAGGCCGACAGCTAGGAGGGATGGTCTGGGGTGCCATTTCATTTCATGGTAGGACACCTTTGGTTGGCATTCGTCGCAACCTTACAGCACAGCGGTACGTCGACGATCCGCAGCAACACTGCACATGTTTCTACTGCTTGCCTTAGTGCTTCCCGAACATTACCTTGGCCAGCAAGGTCGCCGGATCTCTCTCCTATTGAGCACGTTTTGAGCATTATGGACAGAACGCAAGAGATGGATCCTCGTCCTGGGGCTGCCTTCCGAGGTGAACTATCCAAGCTCCGCTCCTGAGACCTCGCCGACGACGCAGACCCCACAGTCCCGGCCCGGCCCTATGAAAGGCAATGGGACACGAGGTCCCCGTATCGAAACTATGAGGGCCAAATCCCCGACGACTTGGTCGGTGATCTCCGATCTAGCTCCACACGCAGCCAAAGGAACCGACAAGACAGTACCAGTACGGTCCCTGCCGAGCCTGAACCAACCTGAGAATAAACTCGGGCTCTAGTCCTGTGAAGCCAACTTATATGCCTTCGTGGTTGAGACTGCCTAAGTACAGATCCTAGCCAGTACTTCCCAGGAATTCTCCTGAGTCAACCCCCGGGGGTGAGCATTATGGACAGGGCCCTCCAGCCAGCTCGGGATGTTGACGATCTAACACGCCAGTTGGACAGAATTTGGCTCGATATCCCTCAGGAGGAATTCGCAACCACTATCAATCGCTGCCAAGCCGAATAACTGCTTGTATAAAGGCCAGAGGTGGACAAACGCGTTACTGACTTTTTCACTTTGTGAAGCATTATCACTTCAATAAATCATCCAAGTTTTCTCAAACTGTAATCATTTGTTTTTCTGTACATGTACATCACTTCTACCGATTTTCTTCCCATTCGAATAACTCCTTCCTAGTGCGTCTTTTTTTTTTGTCTAAGAATGTATATTTTTGTTTAGATTATTCTTACACTACATATTTTATTCCTTTGGAAGGTTTTAGTGTGAAATAGAAATTTAGTGGTTGTGCAATTCATTAATGTTTATGACTGAACAATGTCTTTTAATGAATGGTCGATCATGTAATGTTAACATATTCGGAATTATGTGCAATTTATTTACGTACTTTTGTGGATTAAAAGTATTCGATGTGGACACGACATGAGTTCCTAGTACGATCTATTAAATTTTACGTATTTTTTGCTGCATTTCGTTAGAATTTATTTCCTCGAATTTCATTAGAGCAATTTGATTAGCTCCCCATTCAAACAATTCATTTCTCACTTCGGGGCAAAGCAAAAAACATAAAAACTCAAAGCGTGAAATTAAAAATCGTAAAATGCAGAAAAACCTAAAACACTAAATACAGTTAAAACAGTTAAAAAAAAACAATTTTACAATTAAACTTAGATTTTCTAAGCAAAAACAAACAATTCGGCCAACGTGCAGAAAGACAAATGATTCGGTACACTAAATTGAAAGCAGAGAAACAAAAAATAATCAAGTTAACTTTCTGTCCCAAAGAGTTTCAAATGTAAACAAATGGCAGCCTCGTTAGGCTTAGCGCTACTTTTAAAGTGTTGATAATTCTACAGTTATTGCATGCAGATTAACTGAAAGCATAAAATCCTTAACTGGAACATAACAACAATAAAATTCAATTACGATTAAAGCAAAAGGTACACAATTAACCAACATGTAAAAATAAAAATTGCAAGCATCGACCCGGGTAAAAGAGTGGGAATATATATTGTTACGAATTTTGTGCTTAGTTAGATATTCTTTTAGTAGAATTATAATTAAAATTGTTTTATTTCCCCGTGCAATTCCCCCCCCCCACGTTGAAGCACGAGACTTATTTTAAGAGAAGACTACGCCAGAAAATTAAAAATACAAGAGCACGCGCATTTAACATTTAATAAATAGATATTTCGAAAATTTGTATTTATTTGAATAAATGTAATTGACTACTATGTTAGCTGTAACCTTAATTCTACTCTTTTTGCTTTCCAGAAATTACTAGAATCTCTCGCGAGCGATTTAAAAGCTATAAAAAGCCAGACAGAAAACATCTCATCTCTGTTGTTTAGTTAGCTTCTGTTATTGTTTAGAGTTCAGCGAGAAATCGAATTAGCTTTCTCTTTGCATTGCGCTGTATTTTAACGTTTTTAGTAGTTTAAAGTATAGCTACTGATTATATTGCGTAACATTGTGAAATTGTAGGAATATCTCGGAGGAAAAATCTAAGAGTTTTGTTATATGTCGTGTGATAAGAATACATTTTATTAATATTTTATCGGAGTCGTGTATTCAATCTATTATGAACCTGTACGCCAGCAACAATATGTATATACGTTTTGTGTGGCTGAGTGCAACGAAAAAGGGAGGTGCACATTTTTATGTTTTTGCAGTCTCATATACAAAACTTCAACGTTCTGCGACTGCTCTTTTTCGATTTATAAGAGACACATGCATACGTATGCAGACGTCACGAAACAAATCTCTTCTGAATCCATTCTAAATCCATTTTGAAATAAAGAGTCCTTTGTTCTATCCGTACGTACAGATTTCATGCTAATACATTGTTCAAATGTATTCGAGAGCGGTCAAAATGAAATTTCTCTTTGAAATACGATATCCAAAATTTTTCACGATTACAATACTTCTTTTTAACTTCGTACAAAGAAATAAAATAACTCCTGCCATCATATCACTTGCTTTCACTGCTGTTATCCAAACGATATTCGTTTTAGTATTTCCAGTTCTCAATTCTGTTTTCATTATATGGCTCGTGACAATAATTCGCAATAAATAAATTTAATTCTTTTCAGACAAGACTCGTGAAACAGTAACTCAATTAGTCCGCTCCGGGCTAATCGGAGCTGACTGTAATTAAAAGTTATGCTATGCTGAAATTTATGTTGAGAAAAACCTTCTATGAAATTTAAATTTATTAATCTATTAATCTGTCATTTGGTATTACTGTCCAAATTATTCATTTGTGGTTTAAAGAACCTTTATTCCAACAAGCATATTTAAAACGCCTTTAAGAAAACCTTTATGTATAAATAGTTCTACGAAAATTATATTTTTACTGCTCATCATGACTACCTAAGTGTCGACCCCCCTCTGGTAGGCCAGGTTGATCTATATCGATCTCACTGACCACTGGGCAAGTGAATAACACAGCCTAATACTGACAGCGCTTGACTGATTGGAACTTCAGAATTCCAGTTCTTCATGGCAAGATAAAATGGAAGGCCGCAGAGAGCTAATTGTAAGAATATGAATTACTGGACCTTTAAATTTCATTTGGAGAAAGCACCCTAAAAACTATGTTTGAGAAGCTTAAAAGAGCCCTTCCAAGCAATTTCAATCAATATTCCGACATGTTAAGAATCTGTGTTCTGAACCTGAGACATGGCGGATAAGACATCTGAACACTGACAGATTGAGCGGGGTTGAAATCCGAGGTAAAGCGATGATTGCATGGGTATTTTCACTATTTTACCTATGTGTATTGCAAATACTATATAGTTTCTCTTAAAAAGGGCAACTCCCTTCTCGGGTAGGTAGTTTCGGGTACTCAAGCGAATAATAGGCTATCTATGATGTCATTTTTAAAGTCTACCTTTGCATAACGTGAACATAAATCATAGCCTAAGAAAATCTTTCATGAGAGTGTGTCTTCTCTTCGGCATATATAAGCATGTCCTGTTTATTCTTCGGCATATACTGAGGTTGTTCGCACATGTTTTAGACGATTTTGGTTTGCTATAAAAAAGGCTGCCTGCTTGGAACTTTTTGACCGCAACTATGTACACTGCTGGCCACGGTAAATGCAACACCCTGAAGGAAACCTGCAAATAACATGAAATTTACAACCAGCATTAGCGGAGGTGAGATATGATTAGAATTTCAGCGCAGACGCACATCATGAGCGTCTGTGGCGCCACTTCAAAGCGCTATTTAAGGCCTGGAGTTTTCGACGACTTCAAGTTCGGCAGTTGTGTTTTTCTTGTGGTTTTTTTCAAAAATAACGATCCATTATGCCTCGTAGTAAACAGCGATCATGGTTTGATCAAGCATGCGAGTTCGACAGAGGAAGGATAGTGGCCTACAGAAAGTGTGGATAACTTTCAAGGAAATCGGTAGTCGTGTTGGACGAAGCCAAACACCTGTAATGCGGATATGTGACCGTTGGATGCATAAGGGTACGACGGACCGACGTGTTCGATCGCATCCACCTCAGTGCATAACTTCATGTGATGATAGGAACATTGTGCGCATGGCAGTGACGGATCGCTCAGTCACATCACGAACAGCACGGCACATTCAGTCTGTAACGCATCATCCAGTGTCTGCGCGTACCATTCGATGCCGTTTATAGCAGAGTGGTCTGTCCGCAAGACGTCCATTGCTTCGTTTACCCTTGACGCAGAGCCACAGACGTCTCCGCTTCTGTCTGCAAGACCACGATGGTCGGATTCGAGTCTGGAGACACCGTGGAGAGAGGATGCTGAACAGCTGCACCTCCACACTGATCCTGCACCGGGTATTATGATATGGGGCGGTATTGGATATCACTCTCGCACTCATCTAGTACGCATTGAGGGTACTTTAAACAGCCAGCGCTACATCTCCGAGGTGTTGGAGCCAGTTGTCCTTCCTTACCTTCAGGCCTTGCCCACAGCCATATTTCGACAGGACAATGCGCGACCACCCGTGGCACGCAATGTTCAAGGGTTCTTCTTCAATCGCCAGATTGAACTGCTTCCCTGGCCGACTCGCTCTCCGGATCTTTCGCCGATGGAAAACATGTGGTCCATGGTTGCTGAACGATTAACCCAGATCACATCCCAAGCTGCCACACCAGATCAACTTTGGCAACGTGTGGAAGCTGCTTGGTCTGTTGTACCCCAAGAACACATCCAAAGTCTCTTTGAATCAATGCCGTTGCGTGGAGCGGTGATCTCCAACAATGGCGTCTATTCTGGCTACTGATTCTAGAAGGAACCACACTTCACAGAAGTCTATAAATTGAATCATTTAATACTTGGTCAACATGTTATCTACTAAATAACTTTTGTTGTGATATCTCTTGTCTTTCTTGGTGTTGCAATTTCTGTGGCCAGCAGTGTATTTGAATGTGTAAATTATCGTCTGCTATTTGAAAAATTTGTTTTCATGCAAAATCTTGCTTTTAAGGAATCAAACAGACGGAAGTCTAAGTTTGTGTTTTTTTCCGAAGAAAATAATTCGTATTTTAGTTACAGAGTCATTAGGATGTTTTTGAAGTAGGAATCATTAAAAATGAGCAATGCCCTCGCCGGGACCCGAAAATCGGACGTCTCGAATATGCGCCGAATATAATTGACCATTAGACCAGGAAAACATGTTAAGTCGGAGGGAGTAATATGAAATATTATATGGAAATTATTATAGGGAAAATGTAAAAATAATAATTATTATTTTATGTGTAAAATATTTTTATACAAGTATACCTTTTAAAAGTAATTTGTGGTGGTGGAGATTTAATTTTATCAATTTTTCTCTAATTTAACTTCTAACTTTTAACTAACTAAATCAGATATAAGTCAATGAATGACTTATATCTGATTTAATCATCACTATGCAACTTTGCATTAGATGAAATTTTAAATGCCTTCATGGAGAACTTTCTGAGGAAAACTGCCTTATTAATTTTTAGACAATTTGAATGTAATGATAAGAGAACAAAAATGAATAGTAAGTTAGATCACGTTAAGCATAATAACCAAACGATTATTACACGTTTTTATACAAAAAAAAAAAGAATTATTACCAGTGATAGAATGGAACAAAAATTAAATGCTATAGGGCTTTGATATGTAGAGTTTTCTATTTAATTAACATTTTCATTAAGTAACGTTTAATTAATTAAAATAAGTAACGTTTCAATCATTACGATATGCAAACTTTCCTCTTTAAATGACCTTTTCTTCAATTAATTAAATTGAACGTTTTACTAATAATACTTCATTTAAGTTACATCTTTGTAAATAAAATTAACATCCTGCAAAATATTTGCATGAAATATTTAGTTCCAGAAACATTCATGGCACAAAATTGCTTCAAAATATATTCTTTATCTTATAATCCGTTTATATTTCCTAAAATCTCGCATAAAATTCTTGCAAGACTTCATGAGACATCGCTAGAAAGGTTCTTGTGCAAATGCCACTGTGACGATGATGGAACACCGGAAGATGCAGTGACGTACCTCTCCTTCTTCCCTACCATTCGTCGCGACCCCCCAATCATGTGCTCAACCCTTTCCCCAGCTGTAGATATATTATATCTGTCCGGGTGATGACAGGTTTCATAGAGCTGACCTCACTTCCTGGTGCAGCTAATTTGTCAAGCACCCTGAAGGGCACCAGTTAACTCACTTGCACCCAGAGATAATGAATTTGAGGTTGGTTTTAAGATATCTCCTTATTAATTGAAGAAACTGCAGTTGATTTATGAAACGAAAAGGGTTATGGGCATATATACGTTACCGGCAAAGTATGAAAGGTTCTATAGAATGCCTGGCGTTTTGGGGCAAAGTATGAAATATGAGAATTATTATATACACTCACTTCCAAAAGTTAAGCACGAAGATGTAAAATGCAAAAAAATCAACAAATACTGCTTTGATTGACACAAATTTCGGCAGAAAAGTAGCATATTTATTTATGCATAAAACAAAATCAATAATTATATATAGAAATGAAAAAAAATTAAATTTTTGTAAGTTATCAGATAATGACATATTGGAGACTTAAACAAAATTATGTATAAAGTGAAATTAACAGCATAAAATGAAAAAAGGACATTAATAGGGTATGTGATCCCTCCTCGTCCGTATACAAAGTTTACACCCTGTGACCAAGCTTTCAATTAGGTGGTCGACCACCGCAGAATTAAGCAATCGCCATTCTTCTTATAGAGTAGTTTCCAGCTCAATAAGAGCGGCTGGAGGTGGGAAACGTGAAGATACAGCACGGCCGAGAGCATTCCAAAGATTTTCAATTTGATAATAGGCTGGCCACGCATACGCGCAATTCCTTCACTCCCCAGGTAGTCATCGACGATGTCAGCTCTATGGGAACGTGCGTTATCGTCCATTAAAACAAAAATAGGGCCGACTGCTGCAGCGTACAATCTCACAATGGGTTCTAGGACTTCATCTCGATACCAGACAGACGTCAAAGAACCTCGTTTAAAGATGTGCAGGTCGGTGCGATATCCTAATGAAATACCTGCCCACAGCATAATGCTTCCGTCTCGGAATGCGTGATGTTTGGTGATGTTTTCGGACTGATTGCGTGTTCGTTGTTCACGCCATATCCTCATACGCTTGTCATCTGCTCCAGAGCAAATCTTGACTCATCAGTAAACATGGCATTGCCCCAGTCAGACACATTCCAATTGATATGTTCCCGGCACCACTGTCATTGTCCCCATCTTGATTGGACGGAAAGAGGAACATACCCAAGGTACCCGGGTGTACAGTCCACACATATGTAATCTTCGGCGTACAGTAGCTACAGATATCGCCTTACCAATGGACGCTGTAACCATAGCTGTCACACGTGTAGATATCGCTCTTCGATTCCGCTTGGCTACAATAGCAATATATCGATCTTCTGCGCGGGTTGTAACCTTTGGGCGACAGGCTAGGGCTTTCGGACAGCTGTCTGTGTGGTTTGGAATTGTTTCAAATAACCGTGAAATTACAGAATGATGAACGCCGAAGAAAAGACCAGCATCTGTGTTCGACTGCCCTGCTTCAATGCGTCGCACAGCACACCACCGCTTAGAATCTTCCATTCGTCTTCTGGAAATCATAGAAACACGTATGTCTTGAAAACAAATTGTACGAAAGTTTTAAACACCTTCTATCGGCACTTACAATCAACTTCTGTAACCCTTCATAAAGCTGGCTTCTTATAACACTGCCTTTTTTGCATATTTCTTGACATGAAAGTGCGATTGGCTGTTACCTAACATATTTACATACTTCCATCTACTTTTGCAGAGAAATTCATCCTCTTCAATTTTGATTGGCTTCCGGAAATTAGCATTTTCCTCTCCGTGCTTAACTTTTGGAAGTGAGTGTACTTTATCTAGGCATTGCATATAATACCTAGGCATTTTATAGAATGATAAACGCGCTTTAGGCAAAATATGAAAAAAAAGATCATGATAAGATATTATTCAAAAGTCGTTCATTTCTGTAAAATGCAAATGTTTTTCTGAAAAAGTAATGAAAGGCAGCTATTAAAAAACTTTTACGCTAAATACGGAGAAAGAAAAATAGTGAGATGATCTTGGTACACCATAATAAAGTTGTATTTTCTCTCTGACTGGAAGTCAATAAGATCTACCTGTCAAGGGGATTAAAGTCAGATAACTCATAGATTTCCCAATAATGCTCTTTTTAATACCATTGGTTTTTTTCAGGACTCATAAAGATGGCTGTACAGTTTAATATCTGTGAATCCAATTCTGTTCAATATCTTCTAAAAATATTACACGGAATGTGTCTAATTTTTGCAATTAGTTTAAAGTTCCTTCAACATTCTGTCACTGCCACCGTGCCCAAGAGCCAAATGAATTTCATGAAGTATGTGAAGTAGCTGATGCCTTCTTTAACATGACAAATGAGCTTACTTTTGTTTTCCACAAACATCCCGTTATAACGATTCAGCAACCAATAGTCTCGTAGTTCTTTCTCAGCAGTCATTTTGGCTTTTTTACATCATGTAATTAACTTCTTGTAAGTAGTTTCGGTTATTCGAAAAGAATCGCAGATGTATTTCATACTTTGTCAGTTTGTCATTTAGCATTTTATAGAATGCCTATGCAATGTGTGAAATGTTTATTCGTTTCACATATTGCCGGCCAGTTTTCGGCATTCTATAAAATGCCTAGGCATTGCATAACGCCTAATTCCATACTTTGCCGGTAATAAAAAAATTTTTATTACTGGCATACATATATACTTTACGTAATGTTTTTTAGATATTTATGGTTTCAAAGATTCTCACTTCCTCTCAAAAATTTAGTCAATTTCTTTACTCTAATCTATATGTAACCTCAAGCACTTTTTGTTTTTTTCCCTTCCATAGTTTAGAAAAATCCATACACATCACTCAGATGTTATATTCTATTAGTTTTTTACTTCCTTTTAAAGGAAGTATTGTAATCACGAAACTTTCCGGGTATAATATTTGAACAAAAACATCCATTTTGACCGCTGTCGAATGCAATTTAACGATGTTCTTGCAAGACATCTGTACATAAAAACAGAATAAAGGACTCTTTACCCCAAACAAATCATAAAACTGATTTAAAATGGATCCAGAAGAGAATTTTTCGTGCCTTCTGTACGTACGTACGTATATATGTATGTATCACGCATAACTCAAAAACGAGTAACATCAGAACGTTGAAATTTTGTACATACGACTACAATAATATGTAGATGAGCATCTTCCTTTTCGGTTGAAATCAGCCGCACCAAACGTATATAAATATACATATTATATATACACCAACTATGTTACTCGGCTCTGTGAGCTCAGTTTTTAGTCTTATATGTTGGTAAATTGCGCATTTTTTGGTTTAAAAAGCACTGAATTGTATTGTTCTTATCTTCCGGTTAAGGTTTTATGCCTTTAGTTAATCTGCATGCAATAGTTGTAAAATTTTTAACAATTTAAAAGTTGTTTAAGGGCAGCTAGGTCTAATATTTGCTTATCATAGCAGCCATATTTGTTTACATTTGAAAATTAGCAGAATAGTAAATTTAGTTTCTGCACCTTCTGTGTCTTTTTGCAGAGTGGGACCACTATTAAACTCATTCCTGTACACCGAAAAATCTGCCTTGTTACCTGCTGGCCCAATTGCTTGTTTTTGCGTAGAAACTCTAATTTTAATCGTATTTTTTTATTGTTTTAACTGTATTTGGCTTTTTATTTATATTTTTTCCTACAGTTCTGAATTTTTAAATAAGATATTTTGAGATTTAATGTATTTTTGTCTTGTTCCGAACTCAGAACAGAATTAACTGAATGAGAAATACATATCAAATGAAATTCGAGGAAATAAATGTTTCATATTAGCACCAAACATTGTCGCCAGTCTGTCTCGGGCAGAGGAGAATGCTTACGAGTAGCGCATGCGCATTAGGTAAACGATGTTGAACCGTCTGTCAAAATAAAAAAAATGTCATTGTTTCTTTTTTAGTTGTTTAATTACTTTTATACATCGTTTTGTATTTATTATCGTATTTGAAAGGAACATGTGGCAACGATTATATAATTTTTCAGAAGACGTAATTTTTGTGCATCCTGAGTTATAAAATGAATCAAGTGTAACGCTGTTAAGTGAACCTAGCGCCGGAGTGTCGCTATGGTAAACAAATATAGTGAATTCTAAAGAGTGCATTTATTCTATTGTGGTTTATGCGCTGTCGTTGAAGTAGACTTAATTCAATCCGAAAGGTTTAAATGAAATGAAGCAAAATTGCGTATAATTTAATATTCCGTAGAAGGAAGTCATGTGGTGTACACGTCAGATTTTTTTTTTAATTTAAAGTTTATTTTTTTTTTTTAGATACTGATTTTGATATTTATTTGAATTATTTGTATACAAATACTAATAAATATAATAAATAATACACAGGATGGGTAAATAAAATACGATGAGTTGATTGCTATTATTATTTTTAGATATTTATGACCAGTCCTTTTTTTTAATGCTTCCAAGCAGTGTTATTTCCATGGCTTCTGTGTTGCGAATATGACAGAAATTTTAATACTATAAGTATGCCCAGAAGTTCTACCAATAGAAGAAGGAAAATTGATAACTAAGTAAGGAACTCTTCTTTTAACTTCTGTAGTAAAATTTAGTAATGGTTGATCTTTATTTGTCCACCAATCATCATTGCAATATCAAAGACAGCATTTTTATTTGTCATTTTGAAGCAGGAGATGTGAAAAAATGAGCAATGCCCTCACTGGGACTCGAACCTGGACCTATCGAATATGCACCGAGTGTGCTACCCTTACACCACAAAGATATGCTGGAAGGAGCGAAAAAATATCTTTTAAACTCCTCCATTTAAAGGGCGACTGGAGATGAGGAGACCCATTTGCCAAATCCTGATGTTGACGAATTAATGTCCCCTACAATTCAGTTCGGGTGCCACTTGTAGAATCATTAGGTTATTTTGAAGTAGGAGACATGAAAAACGAGCAACGGTCTCGCCTGCACTCGAACCCGGACCTCTCGATACGTAGCGCCGATTGTGCTACCGTTACACCACAAAGGCATTCTGGAAGGTGGGAGAAGATGCCTTATATATTAAGCACAGCAACTTTTCTTAAAGACTGTAAAATGTAGGAACAAAAAATTTGAAGAGAAAACGACTTTATAAGAATAGCCCTTTCTTTATCAACCTTCGAACTACCTCCCACTGCTGCGATGAGATTTTGGATGTGATCCCTGAACAAATTGCGATGTCCGTTTTAGAGGGTGTCGCAGAATAGAGTTCAGTCACGACGCAGTGACAAAAAGATCAGCTGAGTTAAACCCCACGTAAGCCGCTTCGGCAAAGTCTGTTAGTTCACCTGCTGCAAGGAAGAATGGACCAAGTCATCCCATTCCTCCCTCCCTACCATTACTTGTTCTTTTCACACTCTTTAGCCAAGTGTCAATATATATATATAATACTTTCTGAGAATGTGTAATGAACTGTTAATGAAGACGTACACATAAAAAATTTAATACTTGAAGATCGTCGTACAACTAGGATAATTTTTAACTATCAAAATTAAGAAACACGTAGTTTAGAAGCAATGTTAGAGGAACTTATTCAAGCAACTACAATTATCTATATTAAAAAAAGTGTTTTATTTTACATAATTCGTATTCAAAAGCATTTGTTATGTCTGGAAAAAGATTTTTCAAAGCGCAATTTTTCGATTACTTTTCATGAGTCTTCCTGAATCAAAAGCAATTCAGTGAATTAAAATATTACCAAACCAAATTACTTTTACATATTAGTAGATACATTAGGTTATTTTATTTGTCAGGAAGCTGAAGAACGAGCGATGTCCTCGCCGGGACTCGAACCACGGACCTCTACGCGCCGAGGGTGTTGATCACAACACTACGAAGGCATGATAAGAAGGCGGGAGGAATAACTTATACATTAAATAACAAAATTCTATAGTAAGTAGTACATAATTAAAAATTTGCATTTAGAAACCTGTAAATATATAGTGACATTTTATTAGAAAGTTAAGTACAACGATAATCATGACGCACTGCAAAGATATTATTGCAATATTTAAGATAAAAAGGACATTATTTGCACGCTAATTTTCTATTTTACAAAGAAAAAAAAAGTTAAAGAAAATCTGAAATGTTTCAAACGGATTTTTAATTACGTCCAAGGGGGTTTTTAACATTTTGTGTGTTACCTTTATTTATTAAATATCATGTTATTCGCACTTAAACCATCAAATGCAGTTAAAGAAAAACATTGCAAACTAATTTTAAACTGACCATACCTTTAAAATTTCCTATACACAGTCTCACACGCTGGAGATAAAAAAGTTTTTTTCTGTACAACGTTGCCACTGCTCGGTTGAAAATTCTTAAGTTTGTTAATCAAAACTTCGTTAAAGTTTTACAAAATATGAAAGCGATAATAAAAGAAATTCCAAATTTCAAATTTGGGCTGGCAGATTTCCATATTCGCAGCAGGATTACGTCATTCAAAATTCGATGGATCTAGGCAGAGCCGTGCCTATATATTTTTAAGCAAAGCGGTAAATGTGCACCCCTGTGTACAATGCAATATTATTTATTTACCTATTTGTGTATGCGGTGGTGGGGGAGAATAAATAAATAATACTAAATGATGTTTGAAAACATAACATTATACAAACACGCGCAACATATATATATATACATATAGAACAAATTAACCTCATTTATATATATTTTATGCTCATTAAAAGTAACTCTTTCAAGTGCAAATACAATACTTTTTAACAAATACAAATTTACAAGTATACAACAAATACAAATTTACAAGTTTACATACAATACAAATTTCAAGTGCAAATACATACAGTAATATTTAATTACTAGCCGCTGCGCGGCCAGCCTTCGTCTGGCTTTTAAGTGTACCAGAAAAATGCCTAAAGAGAACACCAAACATTAAATTTGAAAAAAACTGCAGAACAATTTTATCGAAAAAGAAATAAACAACAACGGAAAAAAATCAGTTAAAAATGCATTACATATAAAAAGCATACAACGAAATAAGCAATATCCCTTAATACAAATATTAATTATCCTAATAAATAAATTAACCAACTTCCCTTTGCAAAATCTTAAGAACTCATATGGTATAAACAGATTAAGAACTTAAACAGATTAAAAAGTATCACGCAAAACTTTTTTATAATTAAAATTATATATAATTAAAACATAATATTACAATGAAATAAGCAATATCCCTCGATAAAAATGTTAATTATCCTAATAAAGTAATTAAACAATTTACCGTTGCAAAAAGAAACAACTTTTTAATTTCTTAAACTTTTCAGTCTCTTAAAAACAGTAACATAATTGTTGCCAAAACTACATTTTAAAATATCTGAGATGTGAGAAGTGTATTCGGAAGCTTCATTTAAAAAATTCTAAAAAAATACAAAATATTATTATTTTTCCAAAATTCCTTTTTTAAGGAGTCGAAAGGATTAAAGTTCAACCTGTCCAAAATTCAAAGGAAAATAAACGGCACATTTTTTAAAATAAGTTTTTTTTTTTTAAAATTCCGCGGAAAAGGTGTTAAGCTCACCTTCCTAAATAAATTCGTATTTATTCGATTTATTGAAATACGAAATTTATTTCAAGTGCGTAAAATAGCTAAGTGTCTACGCTTCACGACGATGTAAAAATGAAATGTATAGAGTGAAATCTGGCTTTCCTGTAGCCCATTATGTCTCAAAATGACGCGATTTGGTCACAAAACATAAAATAAAAAAAATTCTAATTCTAATTTCGAAAAAATCGCTTCGAAGTGCACTGGCTCTTGTGTAGATACACCTATGTACCAAATTTCGTGGCGCTGGGTCTATTAGCTTACTCGCAACACGAACGAAAGACACACACAGAACTCTTTGTTTTATTATATGTAGAGATAACTTTGTATTTTCCACAAAGTGAAGCATAAGTAATGATTAACAATTTTGAAATGGAAAACATTAAAAACATGCTTTTTGAAAAATGACAAATAATATTAAGTAATATGAATAAAACATCTGCTCAAAATGTTATGGCATAAACATTTCAAGTATATTTACAAGTTAATTTTTCTTGCTTTTAAAAGAGCAAAATCATCAATACTTAACTCGTGTTCTATAGAGAATGGCCATGTTTGAAAGTTTTTCTTGGCTTAATGAAGATCTTATGAAGTTCATTAGTGCAATAACTAATAAAAAAAGTGCAATAACTAATAATAGGGTACATTTCATTTTCAATCACCCTTATTTATTCTTCGGATATTATGTCAGAAGGTGTTTATGAAATTGCAAAGCGGTTATGTCGCCGTCTATGTTCAGTTAGTGGACTTTGGCAAGTTTGTTATGACTAAGCAAAAAGCTTGAGTCAAACTAATGAGAGACAGCAAAGAACAACTAATGTCGGCAGTATAATATTTTCTATGAAAGTTTAGTCTATACGTTACACAATGTATAATTAGTTCCTTTTCTGTGAAAGATCATGTGTTTAGAGTAAATTAATGCTCATAGTTTTTATTTTCCTTTTTTTAGCTGGATTGTTTATAACACAAAATTCTTTTAATATTAACTGACGTATTCCTAAATTAAAAATCGTAAGTTTTAAAAATAAATTTTTGAATTTTTGATCGAATAGCTAATTTGACGCCCCTTCTACTTGTTCACCTGAGGCAAGTGCCTCACCTCCCTCGCCCTCGTGCCGGTCCTGGCTCTAGGTACCGTGGTTACCACAATGCGAGAAACATACATACAAATATGCACATTCTTCATTATTTAATTTCTTTAAATATAATATAGGGCTGCAATATTTGGTGGCAACAGTTTGAAAAGTGAACCGACATTTAATGTTTCCGACGCAAAATCGCAAAACGAAAACATTAGTCCTTTAGAGACAAAGCCCCTTCGGACTAATAATAATTATAGCCATATAAAGAAAATTACCTAATAAAAAAATCTGAAAGGTTCTTCAGATTTTACCTTACGTTTTCTGTGTTACCTTACGTTTTCTGTGTACCTCGCGTTTTCTTAACGTTTCCTGTGTCACCTTTATTTATTAAATATCACGTTCTTTACACTTAAAATAATAAAATTCAATTCAGCAGAAATATCGCAAAATAATTTTAAAATGAGCAAGTCTTTAGAATGTCCGATACACAGTAATTTGTTTTTAAATTTTTTTTTATTAAAAAAGTATGTGAACAAAATTCTTTCTAAAATAAAATAGTATTTTCCAGATATTTTCGTAACTATAAAATCTGTGGATCCTAAATTCTTAACGTTTTTAAATTTGAAACAGCATATTTGCATTAAACAGAATTTCTGATTTTTGATACATTACGTTAAATTTCATATAATGTTAAAAAAAAGAAACAGATTTGAAAAATACCTTCTAAATTCTACTGCTTTAAATAAAAATACCAGTATTGTATTTTTCACATTAGATCTATTTTACAACAGTCTCAATATGACCTTTTTTTAGCATTTTGTGTGTTACTTATATTTATTAAATATCATGTTCTTCGCACTTAAACCATAAAATTCAGTTAAAGAAAAACATCGCAAACCAATTTTAAACTGACTATATCTTAAGAATTTCCTATACACTGTCTCCCACGCTGGAGCTAAAAATGTTTTTTTCTGTACAAAGTTGCCACTGCTCGCTTTGAAATTCTTGAGTTTGTTAATCAAAACTTCGTTAAGTTTTACAAAATATGAAATTAATAATAAAAGAAATTTCAAATTTCAAATTTGGGCTTCCAGATGCGCATATTCAGGTGGAAACGTACGTCATTCAAAATTGGATGGCTCTAAGTACCGTTGTTTTATCATATTTGGAGAAATATACATACATTTATGCACATTCTTCATTATTTAATTTCTTTAAATATTATACAGGGCTGCAATATTTGGTGGCAACAGTTTGAAAAGCGAACCGCCATTTAAAGTCTCCGACGCAAAATCGCAAAACGAAAACAATAGTCCTTCACGGACAAAAACCCCTTTGGAGTTAAAAAAAGAAAACACTATTTCTATTTTTTAATTTTTTCAAGTAAGAAATATGAATATATATAAATATGTCTCCTGCTTCCGAAAAATACCTAATGTCTTTGCATCCTTTTCGGCTAGAATAGCTTTGAGTCCAGCAATCTGTTATTAGTCTAATTCCACTAATCGCTCACAAATCTGTTATAAGAGATTCAGGCCTATTTCAGTAAGGAAAAGGAAAATAAAATGTTAATCTCTGAATACCTGTCTGTATAAGCTCATATTGTAATTGCCGACACTTGTGAGCAAAGGAAAATGTTCATAAATAAGAAGCAGAAGTAGACTTCCAGTTCAGACAAAGAAAAATTAATTTCTGATTCTATTCTTTATGTTCTTTAATGTAATGTTACGTCATTAACCTGGACTTTTAAATATACTTTCCTTGGAACAAACTACAGAAACATGTTTCAGTCTGGAATAAACTACTTACTGTATTACTACTTAAATTATTGCGGCTGTAATTCTTAAACAATAAAGCTGTTTACATTTCGTGACCCGCATATATATTAACTTAAATTCGCTGGGTTTAATTTAGACTGAAAAATTATTGGACGGATCAAAGGGAACGTTAAGATGATTCCTTATAATTAAAGAACTTAATATGGAATTTCATTTACTTGTTGAATGTCTCTTCCTTTGCTTCAATGAATAATTTAAACGCTTTAAATCTTAAAGTTCATATCTTTACGCTGAAAATTTTAAATTCAGACGTTAGGCAAAGAAACTTCACTCTATGTAGAGCGATATGGCAGTCAACAATGATTAATGATACAAAGTGACTTAAATAAAGTTTAAGTGAGTGTGTCTAGAGCTATAGTCTTCAGACTTTTATTAGCACATGCTGTCAAGTTAGTTTCTCGTGAATTTTATGCAATACTGGATAAAATAAGTCTCTTATTTAGACTTATTATTCCACTTAAAATTTTAATAGACTTTCTTTCCTTAAAAATGGGAAATATTTAATAAAAATAGGGTTTCATAAGAAATTTGAAATTTAATTCTTTTTTTTTAATCAGTCAGTAAGATCTGAGAATATCATATACGCAAAAATGCTCTATTAGTACCATCCAAAAATCTGCTAAGTGCTTTTTTATTAATTTTCACAGTGTTATGTGGCATAAATATTCATTTAAAATAGTTAAATAAACTGGACTTGTTCTTATACTTTTAACCCCTGTTTAATTATATTATTGTTAACAATTAACTACTGTATATTTCCGAGTATACCGATAAGTGTGCGTTTTTCTTCAAAAAATTGTCCGAAATTCAAAACTTATGTACAAAACGACAAAAATGAATTAAATAAAAAAATAACAAAAAAAAAAAAAATCCGAGAGGTTTCAGATTTTAAATTACATCAGAAGGGGCGTTTCTATAACTTTTGTGTGTTACCTTTATTTATTAAATATCATGTTCTCCGCACTTGAACCATAAAATTCAGTTTAACAGCAATATCGGAAAATAATTTTAAAATCTGCATATCTTTAGAATTTCCGAAACACCGTCTCGCGCGTTGGAGATAAAAATAAATGTTTTTTTTTTTTTTTTTTTTTTTTTTTTGTTCAGTGTTGCCAATGCTCGGTTTGAAATCGTTGAGTTTGTTAATCAAACATTCGTTAAAGTTTTACAAAATGTGAAATAGATAATGAAACAAATTCCAAATTTGGGCTTCTAGATGCCAATGTTCGAGTGGAGGACTACGTTATTCAAAATTTGATGTTTCTAGGTACCGTTGGTTTTTCGCAGTGCGAGAAACATACATACATTCACGCAGATTCTTCATTATTTAATTTTTTTAAATATAATACAGGGCTTTAATATTTGGTGGCAACAATTTGAAAAGGGATTCAACGCATTTATGTTTTCAACACGAAATGCCGAAACGAAATTAACAGTCTTTCTGGTCAAATTGCCCATTTGGGCTTAAAATGTTTTTTAAAAACAATGCTTAACTCACATCTGACCTGGAATTCGTTTCCAGGCATACGGGCTCGCTGCATAGGCGTTTTCTTATTTTCCTCCTTTTGTAATATGTGTGTAGGAGGAATTTTCCCTTAGAGAGTTCTCCACGAAGACACCTCTTCCCTTCGGCAGACAACTCTAGTGCCTTTTTCCATAGTAAACTAAACCAAACCAAACCAAACCTGCAACGTTCAAACAATGTCTCCATGAGGATGGAAGATGGAAATGTTGCGAAGTTGGCAAATAAGATTATTTTCCAATCAAATCGCTGTAAAGTACGCTAGTAATCTTATCTGAAGCTAGCACATTTTTTTTTTCAATTCATGTATTGTTTTATGTAAGATATTTGTATGTGCTACCCTTATTTTCTGCGTCATTTTATTCTCCGTAAATCGAAAACAGTTTTGAGAACAAAAAAAAAGAGGGTGAAGATTTTGCCGATATTAGAGTTTTCGCGTTGGAGATGACGCAGCAAAGCATTATAATCAATTTGGAAAACAAAAAAATTTACTTCCATATAACGAATACTTCATTTCATCCATTTTTCTTTCATAAACGTCAGAAATCACTAAAGAAATAATAAAATGCGATAGTTGGCTATGATCGTTTGCTCCCGCCCCTCATGGAAAAGTATTTGCATTTTGTGCGAGATTATCGGATGTGTATATAAGCCGATCCATCTAATTTAGCTTTAGAAAAATTTCCAAAAATTCTTGCTTCGAACACGGAAACATATAGCAAACTATAGGTCCTATGAAATTTTAATTTACATATTCCACTGTTCACATATTTTCATCAGCACTCATCAATTTTCCACAAATTCTATCTGAAACTTTCTTCTCATATGCATGTGCGTGATTGTAAAGCGTTTATACTAGCTGATTTAGTTTTCGTTGAAATGGCATTATTGCACGCTTCCTTTTTCAACATATCATCCGTTTATTTATCATTCGCTTTTGCTACTTCGTTTGAGGATATCGTTGATAATCCGAGGAATGTGACGATATACAATCGCTAAAATTTTAACTTCTACTAATTTATTGAATTTTACATCCAAGTACTCAATAACAAATTAAATACTTATTTGAAGAAGTAAAATGAAGCATTTTTGATTTCTATATGGAAGACAGGATGTAAGGTTTTAGTTTAAACTAACAAAGTTTTATTTTTAATTTCCCTTTCCTATGATTTCTTATTTCAACTTCCCGTTAGACTGAGCTCGCGTTTCAGCTTTATGCTAATTTGAAGTGGAGCCAAGTTTGTATTTAAGCGTTAGCGAGGAACTTCTCGGTGTGAGAGAGCTTTTAGTCTCAGATCACTGCGGCTCTGTTCGACGTTCGCCTGACTAGCTAGTATTTAAATTCTAAGCCCTAGCGCTGTTACGCTATTACTTATTGAAGTAATCTAAGTGCGTTAGTATTAGCCAAATCTTGCTACGCACCATTGATCATTTAGAGGCCAACCTCGCGTTTATAGCTCTGTGAGCAACGACTACTTAATTTCTATTTTTAGTTTAATTTATTTTATTGTTCAAGTTAGACCTAAGTGCGGTCATTTAATTCTGTTATCCCTCCCGAGTTGGGAAGTGGCTGTACATAATTGTGGTTTAATAAAAGAGGATTTTAAATCCTTCTTACGTGCAGTTATTCTACCACTTAACCACAGTATTCTACCACAGAACATAGCTGCATTCAGCTCTCTGTTCAAGATCAGGACTTCAACTACCTCCCGAATATGTTCGCCAAGAGTATGCACCGAACACTCAGTCCTGACAAGGAAAAGCACGACAAATATTTATCTAAAATTTAAAACTTCAGTTGAAAGTTATAATTCAATAATACAAATCTTCTTTATCAAAAGAATAATAAAAATAACTGACACATGAATATCTGGTTGTAAGGATATTTTCCACCAAAAAACGTTCTTAATAAAGATAGAAAAAAGAACATGAAAGCAGTATCTTTAGTGCAGGGAGAGATCATCAGCCAAATCTATAATTTTCCTCCAACATTTTGGCAGAATTCAAAGTCTTCGGCGCAGAAACTTGGTGGCTTCGAGTCCAAAAGCAGATCAACCTCATTTCGGATGTACTCTGCAGAATGGAAGATAGCACCAGTAAGATGTAGCTGCAGCTGTGAAAAAGGTTGAAGTACGAAGGAGCGATGTCGCGGCTATTGTGGCAAAAGATCCCATTGGTGTTCGTACAGAAAGAACATTACCTTTTTGTGCCAGTTCCACGTATTTTCCTTGATAGCAGCGTGCCAACTTCGACAAGTATCTCGCTGTACACCTTACTGTCGAGGGTGTTTTACATTTCTCCAGATACCCTTTTGTGGAAAATATCACGGGAGTCCCAACAAATATAAAGCATGATCATTTTATTAGACAAATTGCGCTTTGATACGTTGCCGACGGGATCACCAGCGCAGACCAACATCCTTGGCCCGTGCTGTCGAAGTAAATGAACCCGCCCAGAATTTTGTCCTTACGTTGATATTCGAGAGATATCCGACGACCTTGCTGGCCAAGGTAATATTCAGCAAGCACTAAGGCAATCAGTAGAAACATGCGCAGTCTGGGGGCGGCATTATCTTGCTGAAATGTAAGCCCAGGGTGGCGTGGCATGAAGGGCAACACAACAGGCCTTAGAACTTCGTTGACGTACCGCTGTGCTGTAAGGTTGCGACGAATGACAACCAAAGGGGGCCTACTATGAAATGAATTGGCACCCCAGACCATCATTCCTGGTTGTCGGCCTGTCTGCCGGAAGACAGTCAGGTTGGTATCACACCGCTGTCCGGGACGTCTTCAGACTCGCCTTCGCTGGTCATCGGGGCTCAGTTCAGAGCGGGACTCGTCACTGAAGACTATTCTACTCCAGTCAGTGACATTCCAGTGCGAATGAGCCCGATACCACTGCAAACGGGCTTGACGTTGTACTGAGATCAATGGTAGTCGGCGCAAGGGGCGCCGTGACCCCAGCCCCCTTTCTGTGAGCTGTCTATGAATGGTCCTTACTGTCACTGAAGCACTAGTTGTACGTACAAACAATTGATGATAATGATGCACCTGGGGCAGTGAGCGCCGCTCTGACGATTGCTCGGTTTTCACGTTCTGTTGTTTCTCTAGGCCTACCGCTTTTTTCTTGATGCTGTGTGCTACAGCGCATATCGTTCGCTACTCAGATGCGCTGTAGCGACAGCCGTTCATTCATTGGCAGCCAAAATATAAAATTTTGCATTTTCCGTCGAAACCTGTATGCATATCAATTTGTGTCCAATTTGCTTTATATCTTCTCGGTGTGTCGTGGTGCGTCGTTTCTTTTGTCTAAGAGTGTATTTCTAATTTAACATTAGATTACGTGAACGTCGTACTCTAAAATTTGAATAGTCAATCCATTGTAAAATAAAAAAGAGATACTTTGTATTTGATTGAGAAAGCAACTGAAGCATAAGTACTTCATAAAATAATAAATCTTGTTTCTCCCCCCTCTTTCTGTATATATAT